>QRFJ01000468.1:1153265-1424070 GCA_006176705.1 Cocos nucifera | reverse complement strand
ATTGCGACCGGCCGTCTTCCTGGTAAAAGCGACGCAGCAAATTCGAAGTGGTAGGCTCGTGACCGTGCGGGCAGCAGGCCATCGCCGTCGATCGATCCAACAAGAAAACAGTCATATGGGTTGAGAGAGGTGCTGTTTGACATCTATATGTATATATAGATAGCTTTCGACTGGCATGACCTCTTCCTACTAGGAATTGTCTTTGCATATGATTCCTACTCGGAATCGACTTAGGAGTGGGCTTTCGATTCCTACTGGGAATCGACTGGCATGACCTCTTCCTACGGGTGACATCTGTGTCCTGTCTCTATGAGATGCAATAAAAGGTATTTAGAATGATTATTAAAGGTATAATTTGATCATTTTGGTTAGAGTTTCAGCATAGCTTCATGCACTTTGTTGATGCTTTCGGACTATTACGATAATATGTAGAAAAGTTCATGGAGGCAAACACTGTGTCAAGGTGTGGAGGTTGAAGATAGGCAACGTGCTTTTATTGCTGGTGTTTGTTCGCTGATATGAGGGATAGCACAATCTCTAATGGCATGTTGTGTTTGAGAACCTTTTCATCCATTGGATGTGTTTTGATGAGTTTTTCTTTTGTTTGTTGTTTTTGTGTGATCAGGGAAAACAGTAGTTAGAAAGAACCATACTTTTTGAAAAGATGGAAGTATGTCATGTTAATGCACCAGTTACAGTCTCACTAAAGAACATTGACGATAGAAATAATGTCTATGATGAGTGAGTTGTTTCCATTCTTCCATTAATAAAAATGAAAGCATAGAGAAAGTTTATTTTGAGTCGTATATGATGAGCTTTACTTGGTGGATTTTATGTATGTAATATTGTGTATTTTTCTCATGTCTATGGATACTCCAGTTAGGAGATTAATTAAGATATTTTTGTATTAGATATATTAATACCGGAAAGGATAATGGCTTAGAAACTTTGTAAAAGCAGAATTCTTGTACTTTCTTTACTACCACCCAGATTTACAATTCCTATGAATTTGTGCATATTATGGGACCCTCTTGAAAGGCTCTTTAGATTTGCCTTTGTTCTTTGAGCAGACAAGGTAATAGAGCTCAGATAGCTTTTGCTAACTGTTATTTTTTTCAAGGGTTTAACTATGTGTTCCTTTTTTTGTACATGGGCATGCACGTTTGACATTTCAGCCATTCATGGAAAAACTATCAGGATAAACTTTTACTTTAATTGTTTCATATTTTTTTTTTGGTTGAAAAGATTGCTAATGCCTTCACCATGTTCATTAAGAGAATGAAGTGGAACATCAAAAACAGTGAGGAAGGAAACAGAAGGCAAAACAAAAGGCATCCCCTGAAGCGAACCTACAGCGGAGGAACTTGAATTATTAGTTTAATTCTTTCATGCAATTTTTCCTATTTAAAATTTCAAAAGATTCTAGCTTGTTGGACTGTAGTTTTTATATTCTTATCTGCCTATCTACTCTATTTGGTAATTTTTGAATCGTACTAAGTTCTCAACTGTTTCTTTGCAGAAGTTGGGCCTTTGTAGTTTTATTTACCATCAAAGGAGAATCATAAAACCTTTTGCTTTCAGAAGATGTAATATTTCTACCAGTACCTTAACCTGCATGTCATTCTCCATCTCAATATAATCAGGATCTTCTTAATAAGTAATTTATTTGGAATCCAAGGAAAATATCTATATAATATTTCTAATGATCTTGGTGATTCATTTGGATTCATCTCTAACATATCCTTTTATATTGTCCAATTGTAGCATATAGTTAAGACATAATTGGCTGGAGGTAAAAGATATTTGATAGCTGTATGGAGGCTAAAATGGAGAAGAAACAGAAAGTTCTAGAACTACGAGGAGAAAGACTGGACCAGACTTTAGCTTTGCCTGATCTTTTAAATGAAGAGTTAATCAAGTCACTCGTCAAAAATCAACTTCTACGCTCCTTGTTTTCTGGCATGAAAGGTTGGGATTTTATTCAATGCTTTTTCGATTTTGCAACCAATTGTGATTGAATTTGCTATAATAGATTTACTATTTTGTTTTAGTTTTTATTGCTTGTGTATGGTTCCTTATTTTCCATCTTTTTGGGCTAGCAAGAATATTATCACTCAGACTTACAAGTAGAAACCCTAATGTTGTCCAAATGGTTACAGATAGATTTTCACTCATGTTTTCTGCGAAATCCATGGAAGCAATATTATATTACCTCTTGTGAGTATTGTCTTCATAGGTCAGCTAAGATTTAATATAGAGTAGTAGTAGTACAACTTCTGAATGTAAATATATGATTTTTTATATTGATCTGTTCCATATTGAGGTTTCTCCTTCATATGGCTGTAGTTGCTAGGTGTTACATTTCTATCTCATTAAATTGTCTGATGCACTAATTTCTTTTCATATGGAGGCTGTAGTGCTTAGTAATATTATTCCCTCATGATGTTATATATTCTTGGCATGCTTTAAATTTCTTTAACTTTGTGCTGGATAGGAGACATAGGGCCTGTTGTAGAAAAGCGGGCAAGAGAGGTTTCCAATTTTCTCGAGATGTTGAGAAGTGCTTCTGGTGAAATGGAGTCTTTTAAGACTCATCGGACATCACACAGTGATTGGAAGGTATCAGTCTTATTTTGTATTTGTTCTTTCTACAAAACATGAATTTTGAATTCTTGCAAAATTTTAAATTTAGATTATTAGTTTCATTTTAATTCTTCATTATCAGCAGCATAAGATGTGAAGTCCTTCGACATGATCCAATGAAATGGTAATATTAGTGCATCTGCTTTGATGAATATAAAAAATAATTTGATGATTTAGTATATAACTATGGAAGATTTAAACCCAGTTTACTCCTAAAAAGTTGATCATATATTCATGTAGAATCTGTTTTTCTTATCTATGAGTCGCGATGACCCCCACCGAGTCCAAATATTTAGAACCCTAAATGTACAAAACTAAACCCGAGCTCATCCTGGTTGCCCATGCAGACAAACTAAATTTTAGGTTACCAATCTTAGTGGAATATCAACCATTGCAGACTTACCAAAAGAATCATCTCCAAGACATGACAAAAAGACCAATTCTGTTAAACAATGACTAATGGTATCTGTATATGACTGTTAAGGAAGGAAATAAGTCAATGGCATTCATCCAGCTGCTGCAAAATTGTTTATCCTAGAAACTTGGAGAATTCTTTTTTCACACTTAGCAATAAACTGTGTTTTTCTGTTATAGCTTTTGCCACTTCATCTTCCACTTAGGCTGCCTCCTAAATTAGTTATGTAGGAAAAATCGTCATTTTCCTCATTGTCCTAATCTTCCCATTATGTTACATCACTCTTCATCCTATAGTTCACCTTCTTCTCCAACTATAGCCTGTTTATAGCTCCGTGAAATAAAGCAATACCCTTTTATGCATGTTAAAAAGCCTATCATCCTCTCCTATATATTCTACCCTATCCCCCTGCTGTTCTTCCATTTCCTTTAAGATTTGCATATCTAAGTTCTTGTTAGCAACTCTTCTTCTGATATCTAGTCATCGTAATTTGCTTCTGAACTGTTACATTTTTCATTCCTTGATACTGGCATGATTGTATCTGATGTTCATGAGAGTCTGTGGAGGATCCATACGTGAATGTTTTCAGGTCATGAACTTGTCTTCTGTCCACTAGTCATCTGGTACCATCATTATTAGCATTGTCGCTACTCTTTTTTGTTCTTTTCATCATTACATGTTACATGCTGACATTATTTATTTGTGATTTTGACACCTTCCAGATAAAGCAAGATACAGATCATTTTCATGTGATGTACCGTGAAGGTCCCCATGGCACCCCATTTCATACTCTTCTCACTGAAGGTTTTGTTGATGGACCTATTGATGTCTGTAAGTCGAAGCTTCAGTCTTATAACGCTGCTGTTCTTTGGCATTTAGCTGCCAAATAAACTGACACTAAAGCACATATAATCCTAAGTCCTAACGCTCTTTGTTTCTCATAGGTTTATGTGTTTCATGGGAGTCAACTCTCTATAAAAAATGGTGAGTGGATGGTTTAACATGGCTGACATATTATTGATTATTTATATTTTTTTTCCTCATGTATAATGTTGCATTTTCATGTTTTTGCTATTCGTTTGCTTTTCTCTTGTAGTTTTCTTTGCGTCGATAAAAGACTAGAGTTCTTTGAGATGATATATAATATTAAAATTTTAATTGGGTGTCCTTGGTTATTGGCCTTGAGCAACATCAACTATGGTTTGCTTAATTTTTGGTTCTAAATTTTATTGAAAACAAATATTATCTTTATGCCAGCAGATCTTGTCCTAGAGGACTTGGATAGGGGTCGGGCAAATTGCTTTTCTCGATCTCAACAGTTTAACAGATTAGTCTTATTAAGAGCCAAATTGGTAATGAGCAAAAAATTAGCTGACTCCAAATTTTACTATGATATTTGAATTTTATTTGTATATTTTTAAATTAGGTTTTTTAGAGTCCTTTCTTTAGCAGGACTTGTCACAAGAGTCCTACTTTAGATACATGTTGAGTTGGGTAAGTCATAAAGTCATCAGGATTTGGTTTTTGGATATTTTAGGTGTATTTTCATATGGATTTTTGTGTGGTTGCACATTTTGCATTTTTGGAAAGTTTTTTTTTGGGGATTAGTTATTGAATTATTACAAGCCCTAGTTTACTTATTGGCCATAGAAATTAGAATTTATACACATATTTCAAAAGAAAATGATGTTGAAAAATTTCGATCCTTAATTAATTTTATAAATTTATTTAAAATTTTTATTTTATTTTATTTTTTATTACATTGAATTTTTTAATTTTATTAAGATTCAGTAAAAAAAAGTTTTATTAGATTTCAAATAATTTTGTTGCTCTATTTAAAAGTTTTATCTATATGAAAAAAAAAAATTTAAATAATTAATTAATTAAAATTTTAAAATTTTAAATTTTAAATTTTTTTTTTTTTGGTTTTACGTTGGCATCAAAGCGAAAGATCACTCAATTTTTTCGAGTTCCATAGTGATCTCTCTCTCTCTTTCTTTGTTTTCCTCTTCCTCTGTCCCCGTCGCCTTCCATCCAGCTCCTTCTGCCGACCAGCAACAAAAAAAAAGAAAAATTGTCGTCAGCATCACCGCCTCCCCCCATCCCGCCGCCTTCCACCATCGCGACCATCGTCGATGGCGAGCGAAGGGAGATCGGAGGCGAACACCATCTCTCTGTCTTTTTCTTTGTCGCAGACCGCCGGAACCCCCCTTGAATCGCAGCCGCCCTATCGTACCTCCCCAGTTCCACGTTGCCCTGTCGTAGCCCACCGTCGAGTGGAAGTTTCCATCGCCCCTCTCGTCGCCTGCCGCCGATTGTCTTCTTCACCAACGCCGGCGCCCAACGGCCTCCTTCCAGCCCTTTCCGCCGTCACAACCCATCCACCGCAATAACTGCTAGGAGCCTCCAACCACCGCTGGCTTAGGAGCTTCAATCGGGTAGGAGGCTCTGATCGCAAGCCGACCGACCGACCGACCACAAGCCGCCGCCGGCTGACCACAGACTCCTGGGCTTCTGTCGATCGTCTAAGCACTCACACCAGAAGAACTTCCCCATCATCCCGCCTACCCATCAACGCCGCCCCATCGCTGGCTGCTCGCTGCCATCGACGCCGTCTCCGTCGCCCCTCTTCCCTGCCCTCGCCCGTCGTGGGAGTCCTGGGACCATCGGAGAAAAGAAGTAGGGCACCAACTTCTATCTCAAATAAAACACGTAGTCCACGGACCGCGTGTGAGCTGCCGGTATACAGACCGGGTCCGTAGACCCCAAAAAAAAAAAAAAAAAAAAAAAAGAGAGAAAAATTTTTCTGAAAAAAAAAGGATAGAAAAGTTTTTAAAAATAAAAAAAAAAGAGTTTTATGAGAGATCCCTTGTCTTCAATTTGTAAGATATTTCATCCGGTGAAAAGATATAATTTCTTCATTAATTTTTAAATTTTTTAAATTCTTCGATAATTTATATTGCTTAGATCCTTAATTTTATTCTTTCTTATATTTTTTTTTACATATTTACTATTTCTTGCATCAAATATTCACATAATTTACTATTGCATGCACCAAAAACATAGATAATAAGTTGAACCTTAGAATTTTACCGTAAGCATCGTAGCTAAAAAAAATTTTCAGTATATATAGTATTTAATTAATATTAAATTTTTTTTTGCTATCATGACTATTGGTAATCTGAAAAACAAATTTGAATCTATCAAAAATATCTAAACAGCCTTTCAAAAAATTTTAAACCAAATTGACCAGTCATTAGACCAACTTCATACTGAGATTAAAAAATTTCGTGCTAATCAAATAAATAGTCATATAGACATAACAAATCTCATAGATCAGATAGAATGCCAATTATCTCTAAAAGAGTCAAAAATACGCAAACAATTTTTAGAAGATGATTTTTTCAGTAATCAACCTATTCATCGATCTCCTTCATAAAATTTTAAATCTACTGGTAGCCAGAGTCATGTCATACATGCTAGTCAATCTTTTCAGACATCCCCGATCTAGACAACAGCCTTTTCGATTATCCACTATTCCGTGAATAATTTTGAGGGTTTCCATTATCATATGGGAGATGAGTATGATAGAGAAAATTTTAACCCTCTAGAACTAGCTAATTCGGAAGAAGAGTATGATGAAGAATATGAAGAATCAGGAGGCTGTGTTAATATCATACGAGGTATAGTCACCACTCCTGCAAACTTTGAGACTTGGAAACGTACTAGTATTTTTCACACATATGCCCAATATAAGAATAAGGTCTGCAAACTTGTTATTGATAGTGGAAGCTCTATGAATGTTGTATCTAAACCTACCAAAGAGGATAAGAACTCTCTTCAATCTCTTAATCAGAAAAGTTGTCATACTTTGTCTCGTAAAAAAATTGAAACAGAAAGTGAAGAATCCAGGATAATGTTAACTATCTTTCTCAGGAATGAGATTCACCTGACCTCAGACTTTCAAGATAATCCAGCTCCTGAAATTGAGCAATTAAAATAGGCGTTTAAGGATATGACTCCTGAAGACATATCCGATGGCCTACCACTCATACGTGATATCCAACATGCCATTGAATTAGTCCCAGAGTCACAGTTATCTAATCTTCTACATTATAGGTTGAATCTTAAGGAGTGTGAAGAAATGAGAAAATAAGTAGTAAAGAAGACCATAATTCTAGTTGTTGATCAATTCTCTAAAATAGCATATTTCATTTCTTGTCAAAAAAAATTTGATACTTCTTTTATTGTAAAGTTGTTCTTTAAGGAAGTCGTTCGACTTCATGATTTGCCTTCTTTCATAGTATCCGACCGTAATATCAAATTTATGAGTTATTTCTAAAAGATCTTTTGAAAACTATTTGGGATAAATTTAAATTTTTCTTCGTTCTTTCATCCACAGATTAATGGTCAAACAAAGGTTGTAAATAGTAGTCTTGGTAATTTACTTAGGTGTCTAGTTGGAGATAAGCTTAAAACGTGAAAATTGTTATTGTCTATCATAGAACTTGTCTATAATAATTCAGTAAATAGGTTTACTGATAAAAGTTCTTTTAAAATTATTTATGGCTTCAATTCCTGTCAACCCATTGATCTTGTTTCCTTATTTATAAATAATCGTTCTTCTAAGTCTGTCACTTCTTTTGTTAAACACATTCATGACATTCATATGAATATTAGATAAAAGATTGCTATGAGTACCGAAAAATATAAACTTACTGCTGATGCTTATCGTAGAATAGTGGAGTTTAACGAGGGTGACTATGTGAAAGTTTGTATTCATCCTAAATATTATCTCCGAACTTCATTAAAAAAATTACATGCCCGAGCCACTGATCCATTTTGTATCCTTTATAAATTTGGGCCTAATGCATATTATATAAAATTATCTTTTGATTTAAAATTTAGTCTATTTTTTAATGTTGAGGACTTGCTACCTTATCGAGGCACATTCGAGCCTCCTACTATGCAGGTGAAAGCAGGGATCACACTCCATCTCTTTCAGTGCCAGTTTCAATTCTTCTATCCCTTCCACCGTCTTCATCAGATCAAATTGAACGTATTATCATAGATGGGATTGTTTCTTCTGCTGATGGAGGATTTTATCGATTTTTGATCAAATGGTACGACCGTCCAGACTCATATGCTACTTGAATTCTTGAAGAAGATCTACGATGCATTGATTCAGATGTTTTAGAAGCTCACATCAGTTCCTCGTCAGAGTTGAGTTCTTTTCAACCAGAAGGAAATGATAGGAATCAGGAATTATGCACATATTTAAGAAGAAAGTGCCGTTGAGAAACCCTAACCCTAATTTAATTTTATGGATTTATTTAGGACTTATTTTATTTCTTCTTTTATTAAATTGGGTCTTTTAATTTTGTTAGGACTCGATAAGAAGAGTTCTATTAGATTTCAAGTCAGTTGTTAGAGTCCTATTGAGTTACATTTTGTTGCTTTATTTAAAGGCTTCATCTGTGTGGAGAAAAACAGACTTGAATGATTGATCAATTGAAATCCTAAAATTTTAGATTTTAAATATTTATTTTTCTTTTAAATTTTTCTTTCCAATTTTTGTCTCTTCTTTCTTTGCTTTCTTTTTGTTTTGCATCAGTGGTCCTTGGTTGTCAACTAGGTGGTGTTGTATTTGAAATAGTTGGTTGAATGAAAGCATTATGTTTGCCAGGTTTGGCCCTTCCTTTCCCCCCAATCTCTCTCTCTCTCTCTCCTCTCTGCCTCTTCTTTATCTCTTATTTGTTACCTTCAATCTCTGTTAATATTATGTGTCTTTTGCTCTTACAAAACTCATTTTACTCTTGTTTTTTTTATTACCAGAAACCACCTTGTCTGAGTTGTTTTTTTTTTAATAGGATAGTAGGCTGTTTTTTTTTCTTTTACCTAAACCCTTTCTTATCCTCTTATTAGGTCCATCTAGCCGTCATAGGCCATCCTTAATTGTTCCTATATCATATATTCTTACGTGTCAAATGAGGAGCCTTAGAACAGTTTATGTGGATAATACTAGTGAATCTTGGAATATCCCCTAAATATTTCTATCATTTAGGCCTTGTGGCACATTCTAGCAAATCTATGTATATATTCTATTTATATCATTTTGTTAGTAGCAAATTTATCAGGCATAGTTAAAAAATAAAAAAATAAAAATAGTTTGGGGTGCATATTCCGATCTAGTTCATGGCCTATTAGAAAATAAACCAGATATGGAGATGGTGACTAGGGTTGCTGTTGATGCAAACGAATTTGATGCTATGGTCCTAGGTGAAGCCAAGATACATGGGTTTTTTTTTAGGTCTAATCAAACATGTTAGATATGTGTGCCCTAGAAGCCAGAATTGGCTGACACTTGTAATACACTTCTAAGGGGCAAAATTATAATTTTGACTATAAATAATAAAATGAATTATTTTCTATCACATATGTGTATTTAGTGTCTGTGATACATCCTTTGAGTTAATGGTAATGATAATTCATATTTTCAAGAGTTGAAAATTTAAGACATAAGAATTTTCATTATTAACTCATAAAATGCTCCTGACCATAGGATCATCATGAGGATGGTGATTGATCCGGAAGGTTGGTGTACAATCGCTTTTCTTTGTAGTAGATGAGTCTTGAGTCTATGGTGTAGAGACACCGGAGCGAGAGTACAGGTATACTCGTTAGAGAATGAGGGCACTGAGCGTGACCACCTCGAGTAGTCATAAGGAAGTCTACCTTCTCGTCGAATGACTGACTCGATGCTGCAGTGGTGTGTCTGGTTCTTTGACCTGAGGTGCATCGGCAGTTCACCTTGAGGGTGTTATAGTTTGACTACACCATGACTCGGTCTCCTAGCCATATCGAAATCCTGAGGTGTATGTTGGCTATAGCATGTTCATTGTAGGAATTGGATTGCATCAAGATGGAATCTATCTACCTCGGTGGATGAGGAGCAGCCCTATGATGATCATGAGAATCAAGTCCATAAGCCCATGGCCATGGTAGAGAGTGAAATAATAGAAAGAGTTTCTATTAAGATTTTCACATCGGACTTGAATCGAATGATTAAATCATATGATAGAAATTAGGGTTTGACGAGTTCACCTTAACCCTAATCTGATCGGGCTCAAGATAGAAGAACTTAATCACACAAGTAGCTGCACCGAAGAGGTTCATTTTCAGTTTTGATGGGTTGCCACCATATACTGCTAGGTGTCA
Source organism: Cocos nucifera (assembly GCA_006176705.1). NCBI lineage: Eukaryota > Viridiplantae > Streptophyta > Magnoliopsida > Arecales > Arecaceae > Cocos > Cocos nucifera. The sequence continues at coordinate 1,413,794 of QRFJ01000468.1, read as the reverse complement.
CTGGTGGATTTTGGGAGCAATTAGAATGATTTAGATGATCGATCATTCTAAGTTGTCTGAATCAGAAGAGTTCTGATCCATCGAAAGGAGTTTCGATGATGTCGATGATAGAGATCATGACATATCCCATTACCATACAGAACTGAACCTAACTTCACACAAACAAGGATTTTAACAGGGTTCTGGATTCATCATTATCTGGAATCATCAGGACTAATCCAGTTCAATTGATTTGAATAAGATTCAATTAGGTTCAAGAAAATCGTGCTAGCACACGATTGAGCCTAACATTCTCCTTTTTTCTATCATAAAAGTTGTCTCGACTGAGCCAAATGAGTTTGTGCTCACTCAGGTACCTTTACCTGGTCTGACTGGAGCTTGTCCAAGTCAGAAAAGGATTATCTTAATTTATGAGATAAATTTGAGACAACACCTGCCATTTTTCGTCATCTGCTAATTCTTGTACTTTGACCTTGGTCAAACGTTGACCTTTGATCCTTAAACATCTGCCCATATGTCATGCACTTATTGAAGAGCAGATAGGGGCTTGTCCTCTCTCTGAAAATTGGAAAGAAGGGGGCACACGCCTAGGATGGCATGCGCCCATGGATAGGGACGCTGGAGTCCCATACGGATGGGACTCCAGGTTGCTTCTTGGTTCCTACTTAGGTGGCCCTTGGGTATCTACCTTGACCAGTCTTAGGTGCCATCTAAGAATGAACCTGTGGGTCTCTCATCTGATTGGATCAGGTGATGTCATTCCACCAATAAGATTTAGATTTGATTGAACGAAGCAACGCGATTGGCCGGGGTGATGCAGCACTGTATGGCGCAGCAAAGTATATAAATAGACCCTGTCTGCGCCCACTTTCAAAGAGTTCATCTTAAGCCCATGCCCTAAGGCTGTCCCTCTCCCTTCTCCACGCCACCATCTAGCCCTCTCCTTCCTCTCCACGCCCAAGAAAGTTGGGTTCTTCTGATTAGTGCGAGTCAAGTAAGAAAGGCTGACGAAAAAGGAAGAAGGCAGTACTGCTGCAGAGACGACGGGTGATCTTCAGAAGGTGTTTTGAAGACCCTCCAAATCAGATCCAGATTTGATTTTTGGGAAAAAGAAAGAGAAGGAGAAGATCTCTAAATCTAGTCCGAGTGGATACTGGTAGAGGCCAGGCACTTGCGTGGCTAGATCCAGAACCTCAGAGCTTCCGCAGGATCATCAACGGGTAATCAGATTACCCAAGATAAAGATAAAAATTAATTCAAAATTAATTTAGTTTTATTTTCTTAATTATCAGATTATAAATCAGATCTGATCTGGATCTGAGAGAAGAATTTTTGAAATATGCCTCTCGATCTAATCAGATCTGAACGAACCTAACCCGAGAAATCAGGATTTCCTTTCAAAACCCTTTTAGAATTGGCTAAGGATTAATCTATGTGGGTCATCCTGTTACCTATTTAAACTTGAATTGGTTGATTCATGTTTTTGTTCTTCAATTTTTTATCGGGTGAAGTATAAATTATACATCTTTATCATCATTCCATTCTATTCTATCCAGTATTGGCTAATATTTCATACCACTCACAAAACCTATAGAACAATTACAAAAGGTGGAACTGCATTGTGCAGATCAAAGTTTATTTCAATATATTTAGGGGAGTGGAGTCAAATCCTATTTTGCGCTGCCCCTCCACATATTTCTGATTGCTTGGCCTTAATTGGTGCAACTCCTAGTCCTCCTTTCATGTTCTTGTTCCTCATCCTACTCTTCCTTGTTTTACCATACATCAATTGTTTGACAAGTTCATCTTGGACCTTCTTTATCGCCGAACAATTTAAACTCTACTTCCAGACACTCCACACTACTTCCAAGATCTAATTGATATCTGAATTGTCATTTCCTTATGCAAAAGTTCATTTTAGACTTCAAGATACTTTGGCTGGGCTTTCATTAGCATATTTTTGTGTGCCTCAAGCTAAGGTGGTGCAACAAGTTCTTGCACTTTATGAGTCAGCAATGCTCCCAGCACATAAGTTTCTCACAACTGTATTTATATTTCCTCTAAACATTGAGACAGCCAAACCCATGTGAAAGAGATCCAGCAAAAGATTTGTACTCTGGTCATCATAATCTAGTAATCTTTTTCTTTCCTATTTGAAGCAACCATGTAGTGCAACATGGATATTCCAGCTAAGGCAAATAACTCCATATTAGATGTTAAACCTTTCTTAACCCCTCCACATGATGATCTGGTTTTTAACAATACTATTGGAAAAGATTATAAATAACTGCATATTGAGATGCCAGCAGTGCTTGAAGGTTGATATGCCCTCAGTTAATTCACTTGTTTTTATAACTGGAAGGAACATCATTACAGCACTTGGGAGCAGTTTCAGGCTTTCGGCATTAAGCTGTCTATTGACCAAAGATCATAGCTTCCCAGCCCATATGCTGAACAAGTATCTCCTTTTTCAGGTGGCCACAGTACAACATACCAACATTCAAAATTATCATGTTCCCTGTTTGCAAAAAGTCAGAATTGGCGAAGAAATATCTTTAGTAAGGTTAGTTATGCTTTTTATCGGTGAATGATTTTGGAGTCTTTCGTTGTGCTTGGTTCGTCTTAAAATTTGATGTATTAATTTTTGTTCTTTCACGATTTGGAAGAAAGCGTGAAGGTTGCCTGGTCAGTTTCTGATAGGGAGGCTCTTCTGCGCTACTTCGAAATTAAATACTCGAAGGAAGATCTCATTCTTGTACTAATCAACACGGTAAAATCCCAACATTTTGCTCATTTTATTTTCGAACCAATTCATTGATTCTCCTGTAGTTTAAAGCTTAACAGTCTAAGCTAGAAAACGATATGCTTATGCTGTATATTCCAAAATTTTTGGTATCGGTATCGATAATCATGCCGATCGTCGGCCAGTATGATACGATACTGGTATCGAACCATACCGACACATGGTACGGGAAGCATGCCGTTCAAACCAAGATGCCATTTTTTTTTATTATTTTTTATTATTTTTTAAGAAAAATATTCAATAATTTTTTTTGAAAAATATTTAAATTTTTATTCAATGATATTAATTAATATTTGTAACCCTCAAAATTTAGAAATAATATTAATCGTATGTGATACGAATCTAAAATACATAAATTAGATATCATTGGATTTTAAAATGCTTAAATTAATTAAAAAAATCTTTTCAATATTAAATATATACTATTCATCAAAGTCCGATCGACTGTCGATGTCCATAAATGATAGGATTATTTACATATTCAGAAGGAACATCAGTCCAGCTAGATCCATAAGGCAGACATGCTGGATCATAACTCATCCTCGAAGTGTCACTGAGGTCCTGACTATGAGCGATATCCTCGGACTGATAGTATGGTTGTGAAGGAGTCCATCCAAATATACCAGCAACAAAATCGATCCGTAAGATGCTCCAGACTGCATAGGATGGTAACCACTAGAAGATGTCTCTGATGCACCATATCCATATTCATATCCGTAAGGATCATAGGATGGCTGTGGTTGTGGATAGAAGGATCCAGAATACGAAGGTGAACCTGATACATCTATGGATCCTACTCTGTGTGAGGTAATCTACAGCTGCATCATATCCCGAATGACCTCATGGAGCCCATCGTCTGTATGAAATCGTATCACTGCAGGCTCTATCAGGACGTGCACCGTGGTCCCTATCTTGTGTGGCATGCGTAAACCGAAACTCACCAGTAAATCGAAGACCACCAACTAGCTCTGGCTGTGTCTCCTGTCCTTCGGTCCCTCCATGATCATCAGATCCATGATTAGCTGAAGAACTACCACTACTAATCCATCTAGTATCTAAATCTGAGTGAATCGAATGCTCGGGCTCTACTGGTGCTGTACTTGCCCTTTCTTTTCTTTTGCTAATATCTCGCTCTAGCTGCCTAGGCTATGAAGGTGGATGCTATGGTGTATCGGTTGAATGTCTAGGTGGAATGTTACTGTTAGCCTACTGAGAAGCGTCCACCCCGGCCTCGCTAGCAACAAAACTGGCTGATCGTGAAGGCGATCCTAACTCATCAAGCTCTGGATCCTGTTGCTGACTCATAACCCATCCGGTCATCAGATCATTTTCATCTTCCGCAGCAAAATCACTATAAATTGGATCCAAATACTTTAGCTGAACTTCTTCATGAATGAATTTGAGCCTCAATCTCATATTGTAGTATACATATACAAGATTGTTGAGGCATTTCTATTTCAGACAATTTCTTTACTTGCTATGGATAAGGGCAAAGATCGATCAGTTACGCTCACATCCACTCGATGAAATCATTTGGAAGAGGATCTTGATGGCAAGATTCCTCAGATGTCGTGCAGATCCACCAAAATGCACCCATCATTCAGCTACAAAATAATTGAAAATCACGAAAATCAAAAATAAGATTGAATATAAAAATAAACTTATTGATATATACATGGATTCATATTTGATTTGCTTTTAACTACTATATTACTTCTAAATGATTCTGTGCCCTCCCTAAATATTGTCGTCTGTAAAAAAATATTTGTTATAAACTTATAATATCTTATTTGTCGAAGATATCGCTAAGTTAATAAACATCATTGAACTTAACTTGTTCAAAATACATAGCTGTGATATCTACATTGGGCTCCATCTTATCTATTACATTTCGTAGAGCGGATAAAAGCTCTTCATCCATGCCAATTTCAGGTATGGAGTACTGAAATCTCGGATTCAGATAGTAAGCCGCACGTAGATTGTCATAATTAAACAACTTTATTTATATAAATTTTCAAAAAATTGTTGATTTGCTGCTTACCTACTAAGTACAACTCCCTACCTATCTGATAACCCCATCGACGGTCGATGATCCTGATGTACTCATGTACATATCTTGGATCTGCCACCTCGATTTGTTTCTTTGCCCTCTCCATCATATGATATAGGAAGCCCATCTGAGGGTATCGCTCACCATTGACAGCCCAAAGCACTTCATACATAGGCTTGATAACCACCACTATCCTTTCAGCTTGCTGCCAGAATGACTGTCTTGTCACTAGGCTCTCCACAATGCTCCCCTCAGTGCCTGTCCTAGCATATCTGCTCTCCTGTCGTTCACTACTAACAAATATTTGACGCAGTTGTACTTTTCTATCAATCAGGCTACCAAGTGTCTATGGCAGCGATTATGTATAATAGCTGCCAAAGATTTGATATATGGTAGTGGTTGATTAACTGCTGCCATATGTTTGATCTATAGAAATGCTTATATATAACTACTGCCATAGTACATAACCACTGCCAAAGATTTAATATATGGCAGTGGTTGATTAACCGCTGTCATATGTTCGATCTATGGAAGCAGTTATGTATAACCATTGCCATATGTTTGATCTATGGTAGCGATTACGTATAACCGCTATCATTGATCAAATCTGTAGTTGTGATTACGTATAACCACTATCCTTTGTTCCATAGCAGCAATAATTAACTGCTGCAATAGAACCTATAGCAGCGGTTACTGTCAATTGCTGCTAAAAATGCAGAATATAAATTTTTTAATATTTTTTTCTAAATATGGTATAATTTTAAAATTTAAAGCCCATCTTCATCGTTCATTATCAAAAACTTGCAACGATGATCTCGGTAACGTTTGTAGCACGTAGCAAAATTTTACTTCAATCAGACATCATTATCATGGTTAATCTAGCATGGGATAATTTCTCCCATTAATTAAAAAATGAATGATCAAAAGGCCAAATGACATCCGATTATAAGATGTTTTTTTTAGATAAATGATATTTGGTACTACTTTGATCATTTGTATGGTGTTGATCGTAAAATTCAAATTGTGCTTATATGAACGATCCAAAAAATATATGTCTCCTGATACTCATTTTTAAAGTTCTTAAGTAATTATGCTTGTGCTTTTGCAAAAAATGCTTAATGTGGATGGTTCATATAGGCTCGGTTTGGATTTTATCATCACCATTGTACAAATAATTAAAGTAATAGCAAAGATCAATTATTTTAAATTTTATTAATCGACATAGCTATGGCTTTCAGATCAAAGATGGTTTTTTGTGATGACAGTCTAATAATAATTATTTAGATAATAAATAATAAAAATAAATTTTAAATTTTAAAATTATACCATATTAAGAGAAAAATATGAAAAAATTTATATTATACATCTATAGCAGTGGTTGACAATAGTCGTTGCTATACCAAAGGCAACGATTATAAGTAACCGCTACTATAGACTTATGGCAGTAATTTCGAAAATCATTGCTATAGATATGGCTAAATTTTGGAAACGCATCGGCATTTTTACTTCCCTCTCAGACTCTCTCTCTCCTCTTAATTCGAGCCCTACTCGCGTCGACCCACCCCACCGCCAGCCTGCCCCACCATTGACCCCCTTTGGCCCTGCCTGCCTCGACCCCATCTCCCTTTGGCCCTGCGCCCCACCCTGCCGCCACCTTTGGCCTTGCCCCACCATCGCCCCCTTTGGCCTGCACCCTGCCCTACCGTTGACTCGACATGCCGCCCCATTTAGCCCCACCCCGTTGCCCCTTTGGTCCTGCATCTCAACCCACCACTCCCTTTGGCCCTACCCCACCACTGACCTGCCTCACTGCCGCCCCCTTTGGCCCTGCACCCTGCCCTGCTGCCGCTTTGCCCCCTCCCCCCCCACCGTTGACCCATCTCGCCACCCCCCCCTTTGGCCCTGCGCACCACCCACCGCCCTTTTTGGCCCCGCCCCACCATCGGCCCACCCTGTCGTCGCCCCCTTTGACCTTGCACCTTGCCTCGCCCCACCATCGCAGATACAGAGACTATGGAGGGTTGGTTTTCTTTACTACGTCTCGTCTCTAACCCCTTCCTCGACCACTGAGGGCCTCGGCTAGCAGTTCCTCTTTAACATGACATAATTTTGTTTGTCTCTCATTGGTTAAAACTTTTATAAATATATTTCTATTTGGATTAACATACTCTATTCCAGGAGTTACTGAAGTTGAGCAGTTTCAACATGTTGAGCTTTCTGGAAGAATGTAATTGTATGCATGGAATGCATTAATCTATGCATTTATATATTGCATACATATATTGTAAAAGTTAACAACAAAAAGATAAACAAATATACAAGGCTTAATTTTTGCATAATATCATGTCATCAACCTTGAATGGTCAGAAATGTCCTATTGATAACTGCTACGATGATCTGAAAATGTCCTATTATACAAAATGTACATGTATATAAACATGCATGCAACATGGAGATGTACTCCTTAAATTTTTTTTGATTATTTAATCATCTTGGTCTCAGCCAGACTTTGAACATGTAAACGAAATACATCTAACATAAAGTGATGTTAGGTTTACAAGCAACATAGCCTTCACAGTCTTGTAAACTAGTGATTGTACGATATACTCCTCAATGGCCATGGATCATAGCCATACACCCCTCTAGAATTATAGTTTTATTATTTGTGAATGATATATTACTATAATGAAGTTTAACAATGATCTTACTATAGTGAAGGTTTGATAAAGAAGCTCACATAGATGAATTATTATGTACTATCAGGCTATCTCTACAATTATCTAAAGAAACTCACATCTACATATCATGTTTTTCTATTTTTCAATATCCTATTTTGAAAAATTAATTTTTTTTCTTTTCTTTCTTTTTTTATAAAGAAGCTGTGATGATTTTGAGTGAAAAATGGTTAATTCTTAGTATAATTTTAATGATATTTCTCTCTTATTCTTTTCTCTTCTTTTATAAATATTTTAACAATTCTGAACAGCAAGGCAATCTTGGATGGCTTATGGCTATTTAGCGGGCAACCGTTCATAGCCGATTTGGTTTAGTTGTAGCGAATACCAAAAGTGACATTACAATGCATGATTAAATGGTGAATCTAAGCCTTCTTTTTACTTTTATTTTTTTTATTTTTTATAATATTTAAAGAGGACTTCTACTGATGGGTTCTGGGTCGTGCTGGCGAGTTTTGGGCCGTTAGGTTCTAGGCCATATCGATAGATTTTTGATCGTACCGGTGGGTTCGGGGCCAATAGTCATACCTTATCAGTCTTTAATTTATCATGATGTAGCTTGGATTGGTAGTCTTTATTTATTTGGTCTATAATATAATTCTTTATTTTTAGGAATTTGGGAGTATCTCAATCTTCTACCAACCATTTTTCACAGTCAAGACTTGATTTTTCAATTTGTTCATGGACATTATGGCCAAATTTTACTTGCTTGGCTTGGGTCTTCATCCATAGTGTGCTTTTTACTACTGAACTCTATAGAATGGTGCGCTACATAGAGTAGATTGACCATGCTAGCTCAAGATCAAAAATAAACACTAACAAAAAAAACTTGCAAAGAATTACGAGAAAAAAAATAATTATGAAAAAAATAAATTTAGGAGAAAGAAAAATCTTTATTAAAAAAATCGAGATACATAAAGAAGCTTCCTCACATCTCACCAAAGATGACATCTCTAACTCTTTCTTGTTGGGTGGTGGAGCTAATCCACCAACTAACTAGACATAATCAAGATCTGAAAAAGCCCAGAAAAGAAGCCCACATAAAGAACAGCCCGCAGGAGGGGTTGGCCCACAGTAGGCCACAACCTATAGGCCCGCAAGCCTATAGCTAAGCGCGGGCCAACACGTGGCAAGCCTAGGCATGCGCCTCAGGCGAGCGTGCGACCCAAGCCAGCGCAAGCCTAGATGCATGCACGGCCCACGTGTGGGCACACTCAGGCCATGCGGTCCACCATGAACCATAGCTTGGGCGGTCCACAAAGTGGGGGCAGGTCCACAGCCCATCCAATGCAGTCTACATGCACCTTAGGCATGGTTCATGAGTGCTAACATGGTCCACGCACGCGACGTGGACCGTTAAGTGGTCTAGGGCTGAAATATGCGGTCTAGGGAGTTTCTTTTACATTATTTCACGTGCGGCACATGATTGGGTGGCTATAGGTGCTTGCGGTCATGATCGGACGGTCAAAGGATAAAATTGGGTCCTATTAGGAAACTGAGATCGCGTAGCCATAGGGGTTTAGAGGCTTTTAAAAGAGCTGGTGGGCCATAGGGGTTTAGAGGTGTAGTGAGCAGTAGGCAGACAGCAGCAGCCAGGTTTTTCTGAAAAAAAATAGAGAGAGGAAGAGAGAAAGGGAGAGGGCTTGGATCTTCTCATGAGTAATCCTAGGATATTATCAGGTATGTGAAGCATCTTTAGGAGGGGTTTCTTCTTCTGTTGGGACTGTTTTTGCATCTAGAAGAGAGAAGAAATAAAAGAGGTTCTTTTTTGTTTCTCATCTCTTGTACTTCTCTAAAACTTTTTGATAATAAAAAATATTATTCTTTGCGACCGTGGATGTAGGAGCAAGAGACTCCAAACCACATAAATTCTCTGTGTTTTGTGCTTATGTATTCTATATTTTTCAAATTTTTTCTTCTTTCCCCTGTGACTACCATAATCCATTTTGCATTATTCTCTAACAACTGGTATCTGAGCACTAGGCTTGAGGAAAAGAGTGGGAGCGATAACGGGAGATGAAGAAAAGGTTAAGATCGACAAGTTCGATGAAAAAGACTTTAGATTTTGAAAGATGCAGATTGAGGATTATCTGTATTAGAAGAGGCTTCATCCATCTCTTGAAAGAAAGAAACCTGAAGACATGTCATAAGCAGATTGGGAATTATTGGACCACTAGACCTTAGAAGTTATCTGATTGACATTAGCCAGGAATGTCGCATTCAACATCCTAGAAAAAAAAGACAACGACTGATTTGATGAAGACTCTGTCTAATATGTATGAGAAGCCTTCAACCTCTGACAAGGCATACCTTATGTGTCGTCTATTCCATTTAAAGATGCTCAAAGGTGCATCTATGACTGATCATATCAAAGAATTTAATTTAATTACTAGTCAGTTAAGTTCTGTTGATATTAGTTGTAAGGATGAAGTTCGTGCATTAATATTACTGCCTTCTTTGCTCGAGAGTTGGGGTGCTACCGTGACTGTGGTGAGTACTTCTTATGGCTCAAGTAAGTTAAGATTTGAAGAGGTCCAAAACCTAATTCTTAGTGAAGATATATGGAAGAGAGAATCCAAAGAAAACTTTAGTTTTGCCTTGATTACTTAAAAAGATAAAGGAAGGACTACACAGCATAATAAAGGCCTTGAGAGATCCAAGTCCAAACAGAGAAGCTAATCAAGACCAAAAGGTGATGGTTGTTGGCACCGCGGCAAGGAGGGCACACCAGGAAGAAATGTTGGGCAAAAAAGGAGAAAAAAAGATAAAATGAGGAATCCGTTAATGCAGTAATCGAGGCAATAGCTGATGCCTTAGTCCTCAGTATGGACAATCCTATAGAGTCATGGATCCTAGACTCCAGAGCTTCATTTCATTCTATCTTATAGAAATAGTATATGATAAATTACATCGTCGGAGACTTTAGAAAGGTTTATCTTACTAATGATGAACCATTGAATATTGTGAAAAAAGGTGATGTGCATATAAAGATGCCAAACCAGTCGGTATAGAAGCTCAAGAATATCAAACATGTTTTAGGTTTAAACAGAAATTTGATTTTAGTTGGGCAGTTGGACGCTGAGGGATACATTATAACTTTTATTAGTGGCTCTTGAAAGATCACCAAAGGTGTTATGGTAATAGCACGAGGAAGCAAGCTGGGTACCCTCTATATGATCAGTAATATCATAGCTTCAGTGGCACTCGTACAGGTAGATTTAGAGTTATGGCATAGCAGATTGGATCACATGAGCGAGAAAGATATGTAGGTACTATTGAAGAAGGGCAAGCCAACATGCTTAAAGTCTATTGATATTGGTCTTTGCGAAGATTGTATTCTTGGGAAGCATAAGATCGGTTTCTCCAAGATTCATAGAATACCAAAGGCAAGAAAGGTGGAGCTTGTACGCAGATGTGTGGGGCCCCTCTCCGTCACATTCCTTAGAGGCTCGTGATATTATGTGACATTCATCAATGATTCCACTAGAAAGATATGGATTTATTTTTTAAGAAATAAATATGATATATTTGCTACTTTCAGGAATTGGAAGAGTCTAGTGGAGAATGAATCTAGTGAGAAAATAAAGTACCTAAGATCAGACAATGGAGGCGAATATGATAGCACCGAGTTCAAGAAACGCGGTCTGGAGCTTATCGTCTGAAGAAACGCGGAGGAACAACGCTACCACGATCCTAAAACATAAAGAATTCGGGGATGCACTGTCAGTAACTTTTTTTCAATAAAATTCTTTCCTTTCAATAATATTATTTCTGGGTGCAAAAACTATGTGATGATAGGGAAGAAGCGGTCAATAGTTGCCATATTAGGAACAGGAGGAGAACCTCGTCCTAACACGAGCAGGTCAAAGACCTTCAACCTCGGCTAAAGATAATATCTCTTCCAAGCATCCGAGCCAACCTCGACCAGAGATAAGATCTCTTCCGAGCGACCGCAACAACCTCAGCTAGAGATAAGATTTCTTCCGAGCGACCAAGCCAACCTCGGCCAAAAATAAGATCTCTTCTGAGCGACCGCGATAACCTCGGCTAGACATAAGATGTCTCCCGAGCGATCGAGCCAACCTCGGTCAAAGAGAAGATCTCTCCCAAGTGACCGCGATAATCTCGACTAGAGATAAGATCTCTTTCGAGCGATCGAGCCAACCTCGATCAGAGATAAAATCTCTCTTTAAGCGACCGCGACAACCTCGGCTAGAAATAAGATCTCTCCCAAGTGATCGAGCTAACCTCGATCGGAGATAAGATCTCTTTCGAGCCGACCGCCTCGGCTAGAGATAAGATCTCTCTCGAGCGATCAACCAACTTCGGCTAGAATAATATCTCTTTCCCAATCGACCAACCAACCCGACCAGAATAAGATCTCAAGCGACGGCTAATCTGGCAGCCAGATAAGATCTCTTCGAGTGTCCGAGCCAACTCGCCAGAGATAAAATCTGTTCGAGCACCACGACAAGCTCGCCAGAGATAAGATCTCTCTCGAGCGACCGAGCCAACCTCGATCAGAGATAAGATCTCTTTCGAGCGATTGCAGCAACCTCGGCTAGAGATAAGATCTCTCCCGAGCGATCGAGCCAATCTCGGCTAGAGATAAGATCTCTCCTAAGCGACCGCGGCAATCTTGGGCTAGAGATAAGATCTCTCCCTAGCGATCGAGCCAACCTTCGGCCAGAGATAAAATTCTTTTCGAGCACCACGACAATCTCGGCTAGAGATAAGATCTCTCTTGAGCGACGAGCCACCTCATGGCAGAGATAAGATATCTTTCGAGTGACCGCGACAATCTCGGCCAGAGATAAGATCTCTTCTGAGCAACGGCGACAACCTCGGCTAGAGATGAATCTCTCCCGAGCGACCCAAACCAACCTCGACCGTAGGAGATAAGATCTCCCCGAGGCAACCTCGGCTGTAGGAGATAAGATCTCCCTCGAGGGTCCGTAGCGACCTCGACCAGAGATAAGATCTCTTTCGAGCGATCGAGACAATCTCGATCAGAGATAAGATCGGAGACAACCTTGGCCGGAGATAAGATCGGAGACAACCTCGGCTAGAGATAAGATCTCTTCCAAGCGATCGTATCAATCTCGGTCAGAGATGAGATCTCTCTCGAGCGATCGAGACAACCTCAGCCAGAGATAAGATCGGAGACAACCTCGATTAGAGATAAGATCTCTCCCGAGCGACTGCATCAACCTCGGTCAGAGATGAGATCTCTTTCGAGCGACCGAGACAACCTCAGTCAGAGATAAGATTATAGACAATCTCGACCAAAGATAAGATCGAAGACAACCTCGGCTAGAGATGAGATCTCTTCCGAGCGATCGCATCAACCTCAGTCAAAGATAAGATCTCTCCCTAGCGACCGAGACAACCTCGGTCGAAGATAAGATCGGAGATAACCTCGCCCAGAGATAAGATCTCTTCCGAGCGACCGCATCAACCTCAGCTGCAGGAAATGAGATCTCCCCTGAGTCGACCTCGACTGTAGGAGAGGAGATCTCCCTCGAGTCAGCCTCGGCTGCTGGTGACAATATCGCCCCCGAGGAGCTCAACCTCCGATCTCGATCGCAGGAGGCGAGATCTACTTCAATCTCAGCGGGAGATGAGATCTCTCCCGAGCTTCAACTTCAACATCAATTTTGGCTGGAGATAAGATCTCCCCCGAGCTTCAACCTGAACCAGCACGGAGTCCAGAAGAGGACTTCGGCAGTCGTCTTTTCTGCACTCCCTTTCTTCGAGTTTCGAACTCAAAAATGGGGAAACTATTGTTGGGAATAAACTCCACTCTTGCCAAAGTCCGATTCGATGCTCAGCTTAACGCAATCGATAGCCACGGAAGAGCTTCAGCGGATGGATCTCAGCCGAACTCTTTCAGTCAGTCGAACTTCTCAGTGGCCAAGCTCCTTCGAACTTCCAGCGGTCGGGCCTTAACCGAACTTCTTCAGTCGGTCGAACTCAACGATCGAGCTCCTTCAAACTCTCAGTGGCCGAGCTCCTTCGGATTTCCAATGATCGGATCTTAGTCGAACTCCTTCAGTCGATCGAACTCTTCAGCACCCGAGCTCCTTCGGACTTCCAGCGATCGGTCCCTAGCCAAACTCCTTCAGCCGATCGAACTCCTCAGCGATCGAGCTCCTTCGGACTTCCAGCGCTTGGGCCTTAGCCGAACTCCTCCAGTCGGACTCCTCCCAGACATCTCCTTCGATCGGTTGGACTCTTCAGTGGTCGAGCTCCTTCCAAACTCTCCAGCGACCGAGCCTTAGCCGCATTCCTCCAACCTGATGCCTATGGGAGCCAAACTCCCTCCGCACTCCTCCGACCGAACTTCTTCCGAGCTTTCCCTCGGTCGAACTCCTCTAGGAGTCCGAACTTCTCTAGAATTGATACATACTGAAGTCCACCGATCAATGCCTGCTTTCTTAGAGCCACGGCTATTAAATCTGGACGAACGGTCACCATCAGTCTGCCATAGATGATGCGATCGGACGACATGGCCACCACTACTGGCGATACCATTCTCTCCATAATCAGTCCCATGCGGCCCACGATCCGTCAATTTGGCTATCACTATCTGTCTGATGATACCTTTCTCTCCGTACCAAACTCCATGCAGCCCCGAGCGGCTCGTGGTCGGACGATATTGCCATCACCATCAATCAAGCTCCACCTATAAAAAAGACCCTACATATAAGTTCTAGGCTCTAAGCTCTCCTCTCCTCTAAACTCTGCCAAACTCATCCCAGAGCACTCCATTTCTGTTGGCCAGGGCTGACTTGATCGTTGGAGGGTCTTACCGGAGCCACCCCCACTGGCTCCAGATGGAATTTTGTTTTGTAGGTCACCGATGGTGACCTCATCCACCTCCACTCCAGCTGATTTCGACGACGACCAGATTCTGCGTCAATAAGATCCAATAGCAAGTATATAACCAATAACATCTGGAAACATTTTGATCAATATAATAGAAGCATTTTCTTAAAGAATCATAAGTTATACCAGATAAAATTTATATATACCAGTCAAATGAAGATCATTATGATTTCGAGTAGGTAATTTATCAAAATCAATGAAATTAAACTTTTGGAGAGATATAGCACAATCAGCATCATCAATTTGCTGCACAACCATTCATTTATTGACGTAGATAATATATCTATGCATACTAGCCCTGCAACTTTTTTAATTTTGTGCAACATTAAATCTTTCAATAAAGTAGATATTTCCTTTGATGAGGATGGTCTTAAATTGCACTAAATCTTCTCTATAAATTGATGCTTGAATAGTATCTCCCTATATAAAATTAATTTATTGAAAATAAATTTATAGAATATGTATATACTGAAATCAATTTTTTAAAAATCTATTATAACCTTTTCATCGATGAAGATACGATAAATGCTTAACAACTGATTATCAGCATTAGGATTTCTTGAATCCCAGATTCTTGCAATCCTATCTTTCATTTTTTAGTTTTGTTTTTTTAATGATAGATTCGATAGCAAATTATATTCCATATTTCCAATCACCCTGTATGGTCAAATAAAATATCCAAACAAATATACAAATTTCTATAAAAGCAAGTACATTGTTATATAATTATATAATCATATAATATATCATTAAATGATGCAAAAATACCTGTAGGCAGATCCGAAAAACTTTTTCTATAAATAATGTTCTTTGTATACCCTGTATGCTCATTTTTTATCAGAATTTTGAGTCCTTGATGTGAAGTGGCAGGACTGGACAAATATAATCTAACTTTATTTAATATCTAACCTTAACTTTTGTTATAATTAAATTATTTTTAAAAAAAAATAAATGGTCATTTTGTTTCTTTTACCTGCATTATAATGTAAGAAATATAAACTTGATGCTAATATTATCACTCATTGTTGGTGTAAAATTTGGTTGACGTCTGATCAAACTAAAATCGAGGAAGATAAGATCGCCATCGGTGATGTGCAAAATAAAGTTTCATTCAGAATCAATGGTGGTGGCTTCGATAGGATCCTCCGATGGTTAAGTTCTTCTGGCCAACAGAAATGGAGTGCTCAAAAAAGATTTCGGCAGAGTTTCAGAAAAAAAAACTTAGCGAAAATATATCTGGAGGATTCCTTTTTATAGATGGAGCTTGTCATAACCGTCCTGTTAAATATCGATCGTGATTATCTTGATAAATGCCGATCGTGTTGTCTTGATAAATGACAATCGTGTTGTCTTGATAAATGACAATCATAATTGTCGTGATAATTGTAATCGTTCAGTAGCGGAATCGCCTGTAAAAATCCGTCTGAAGAAACAGTCTACAAGGAGTTCGACTTTCATAGAAGTCTGGCTACTGGAGGAGTCCGGAAGGAGTTTGACTCCCGTAGGAGCCCGACTGCTGGATGAGAAGTCCGGAAGGAATTCGGCTTCCGTAAGAGTCCGACTGTTGGAGAAGTCCGAAAGGAGTTTGGCTTCCATAAGAGCCCGACTGGAGGAGTCCATAAGGAGTTCGGCTCCCATAGGAGTCTGACTTGAGGAGTTCGGAAGGAGTTTGGCTCCCATAGGAGTCCAACTGGAGTCTGGAAGGGGTTCGGCTCCCGTAAAAGCTCGGTTGCTGGAGAAGTTCGGAAGAAATTCGACTGTTGAGGAAGTTTGGAAGAAGTTCGACTGCTGAGAAGTTCGACCGGCTGAAGAGGTTCGATTGGAGCTCGGCCGCTGAGAAGTTCAGCTAGGTTTGACCGTTGGATAGTTTGGCCACTGAATGAATCCGACTGCTAGGAAGAAAATTTTCGATTGAAGCTCTTCCGTGATTATCAGAGGCATTACACTAAGCTTCGGACTAGACTTCGGTGGGAGCAAAATTTATCTCCAACAATAGTCCCCCCACTTCCGACTTCGAAATTCGAAGGAAGGGAGTATAAAAAGAATGACTACCGAATTCCTCTTTAGGGCTCTACACCTTGTCTTTAGCCGAAGTTGAAGGTGTAGTTAGAGCTTAGGGGAGATCTTGTCTCCTGTTATTGTCGAACACAATAGGGCCGTCTTCGGGGCCTTTTCTCTCATCCCATCTAAAATGACCAAGGCCTTCAACTTTGCTCATGTTAGGATGAGGTTCTCCTCCTATTTCTAACAGACTGTGGGGGCACATAAGGGCCGTTGTCAGGGCCTCTCCCTCCATTTCATCTAAAATGAACGAGGCCTTCAACTTTGCGCACGTTAAGATGAGATTCTCAGTTAGATGAGGTTCTCCTCCCTAACGGACTATAGGGGCACAAAAGACGTTCAAGGCCTCTCTCCCCATCTCATCTAAAATGAACGAAGTCTTCGACTTTGCTCACGTAGGACTTCTCCTAAGGACTGTAGGGCACATAAAGGGCCATTATCAAGGCCTCTCCCCCCATCTGTCTAAAATGAACGAGGTCTTCGACTTTGCTCACGTTAGGATGAGGTTCTCTTCCTATTCTAACGGACTGTGGGGGCACATAAGGGCCGTTATCAAGGCCTCTCCCTCCATCTCGTCTAAAATGAATGAGGACTTCGACTTTGCTAACGTTAGGAAGAGGTTCTCCTCCTATTCCTAACGGACTATGGGGGCACATAAGGATCGTTGTCAAGGGCCTCTCCCCCCATCTCGTCTAAAATGAACGAGGCCTTCGACTTTTGCTCATATTAGGGCAAGGTTCTCCTTCTATTTCTAACGGGCTGTGGAGACACATAAGGATCGTTGTCAAGGCTTCTCCCCCCATCTCGTCTAAAATAAATGAGGCCTTCGACTTTACTCACGTTAGGACGAGGTTCTCCTCCTATTCCTAATACGACCACTTTAGATTGCTCATTTCGTGTCATCATTCAATTTTTGCATCAAGAAATAATAATGTTGAAATAAAGAAGTTTTATTGTAGAAAAATTATTGATAGTACATCCTCAGATTTTTTAAGTTCTAAGGTCGTAGGAAAATTATTCCTCTGAGCTCCTTCAGATGATAAGTTTCAGGCCAAACGACCTCCACCTCATACGGACCTTCCCAATTTGGGGCGAGCTTCCTCTAGCTCTGAGGCTGAGAGACGGCTACTCGCCGAAGTACTAAGTCCTCCACTCTGAATGTTTTACTTCTGACTCTGGAGTTATAGTACCGAGCCACCTTTCGTCTGTAGGTCGCCATCTGAACTTGGGCTTTCTCCCTTTTCTCTTCCAGCAGGTCGAGGTTGACTCTGAGGTCCTTTGGGTTGTTCTGCTCATTGAAGGCCACGATCCATGCTGATGGGAGCTTAAGTTCAATCGGGATAACTACCTCTATTCCAAAGGCCAAGGCGAATGGTATTTCTCCAGTTGGCAGCCTTTGAGTAGTTTGATATGCCCAAAGGACGTGGTAGAGTTCGTTCATTCAGGCCCCCTTTGCTTTGTCAAGTCTTGTCTTAATACCTTGCAGTAGAGTCCGGTTGGTCATTTTAGGTTCTCCATTTGCCTGTGGATGAGCTACCAATGTAAAGTGGTGGGAGATGTTTAGGTCTTCGCAGAAATTGGCAAATCTTGTCCCAACGAATTATCGCCCGTTATCAATTATAAGGGTTTGGGGTAGACCGAATCGACAGACTATTGACTTTCAAATGAAGTCTTGTACCTTAGTCTCGGTAATTTTGGCTAGAAGTTCGGCTTCAATACATTTGGTGAAGTAGTCGATTGCTATCAGGAGGAATTTTCGTTGTTCGGATGCCGTCGAAAAAGGGCTAAGTATGTTCATTCCCCACTGCACAAATGGTCAGGGTGCACTTAGCGGAGTGAGCTCAGAGGTCGGCCGTCTTTGTATGCTCACATTCTTCTGACAACGGTCATATTTTCTAACGTACTCCATAGAATCATGGTACAAGATCGGTCAATAGTATCCTTATCGAAATAGTTTTTGCAACAGAGACCTGGCTCCTATATGATTTTCATAGATTTCCTCGTGCACTTTTCATAATACGAAGTCGGCTTCTGAAGGTCGGAGACATCTCAACAGCGGCAGTGAATACGACCTCTTATATAACTTGCCCTCGTATAAAACGTATCGGGAGGCTTGATTCTTGAGTTTCTGAGCTTCTTTTGGGTCATGAGAAAGGACTCCCTCCTTGAGGTAGGCGACCAATGGGTCGATCCAGCTCGGCTCGAGTTCTATCTGCAAAACGACCTGTGATTCCTCTGAGCTTGAGCACTTCAGGATCTCAAAAAATACTTCTTTGGGCAGTTTAGCTGAAGCTAAAGTGGCTAACTTAGAGAGGAGGTTGGCTCTTATATTTTCTGTCCTCGAAATCTGTCAAATGCCGAAACAGCTGAAGGCCAAAGTCAAGTTTTTTACTTTTTCAAGGTATTTCATCATACTTTTCTCCCGTGCTTTGTAGCTGCCACTAACTTAGCCGACCACTAATTGAAAATCGCTGTAGACTTGAAGCCAATCTACTTTTAATTCTTTTGCTATTTTTAACCCGGTAATCAGCGCTTCATACTCGGCCCCATTATTTATCATAGGGAATTTGAAGTGCAATGCATACTCGACGACTCCTTCGGGGCTGACTAAGACTAACCCCACATCCGCTCTAGCAGAGTTGAACGAACCATCCACGTACAAAGCCCAAAAATGTTCTAGAAGGTCGGCTATCTTTTTAGGGAGGTTTAGTTGCGACAGTAGAGCGTCGGTCTCATTCTGCTCAAGCTCGGCATCATAAAAAATGGTACATTTCATTACAAAATCTGCTAATATCTAGGCTTTGATCGATGGCTGGGGTCGATAATTGATATCGAATTTTGTGAGCTCAATTGCCCATTTTGCAATTCTCCTGGAAGCGTCCATTCGCTGAAGGACTGTCTTTATTGGTTGATCTGTGAGGACTGTTATGGTGTGTCCCTAAAAATAAGGTCGGAGCCTCCTGACAGCAATTAAAAGAGAGTAAGCCAATTTCTCTAGTTTAGAATACCTGGTCTCTACATTCCTTAGGACTCGACTTATATAGTAGATCGGTCGCTATATCTTCGCTTCCTTCTTGACTTCCTCCTTGACTAAAACTGCTGCCAAGGCCATCGGGGAGATCGCTAAGTATAAGAATAATTCTTCTCCAGATTCGGATTTTGCCAACAGTGGGGGTGAGCTGAGGTAGTTTTTAAGCTCCTTAAATGTCCATTGGCACTCCATCGTCCAGCAAAAATTCTTTGGTTGCTTGAAAACTTGGAAGAAGGGCATACATCGCTTGGCTAATCTAGAGACAAAGCAATTTAAGGATGCTAGTTTTTGAGTCAAGTGCTAAACTTCTTTGATTATCTTTGGAGTAGTCATCTCTTGAATGGCTCGAATTTTCTCTGGATTTACTTCAATCCCATGCCTTGATACCATAAACCCTAGAAACTTTTCAGAGGTCACACCATTTGATCGGGTTCAGCTTCATTTTGTGCTTCCTGAGTGTACTCAATGTCTCTTCAAGATCGACAAGGTAGTCTATAGAAGCTCAGCTTTTGACGAGCATGTCATCCACATACACCTCCATATTACGGTCGATCTGCTTCTTGAAGATTTTGTTGATCAGGCGCTGGGATGTTGCCCCAGCATTCTTGAGCCCAAAGGACATAACCCTATAACAATAAAGACCACGATCAGTAATAAAAATAATTTTCTTCTCATCCTCTGATGCCATCCATATCTGATTATAGCTGGAGAAGGCGTCCATGAAGGTGAGAAGCTCATGGCCCAAGGTTGCATCTACTAATTGATCAATCCTGAAAAGAGAATAGCTATCTTTTGGGCAGGCTTTATTCAGCTTTTTGAAGTCTATATACATCCTCCACTTGTTTGCCTTTTTGACGAGGATCATATTTGAGACCCAGGTCGGATAGTTTATTTTTTGAATGAATCCAGCTTTGAGGAGCTTGCCTACTTCTTCCATAATTGCTTTCTTTTTCTTCGGGACGTGGCTGCATAGTTTCTCTTTTATCGATCGAGACTTCGGATCGACGGTCAGCCGATGTTTCATAACTTCGGCATCAATTCTTGACATATCTGTTGGGACCCAAGCGAAGACGTCCATGTTCTTCCCGAGGAAGGTGATGAGTTACTTTCGAACCTTGTCCCCTAAGTTGGAGCCGATCTATACAGTGTGCTCCACGTTTTCGTCATTCAAGAGCACGGATACGAGGTCCTCCATAGGTTCACCTCGCTCCTCGGTAAGATCATCTCAAACATCCAATCCATCAATAGGATAAAGGTCAAATTGGTCATTCTTATGCAGGGTGATTGAGTAGTAATGTCTTGTTAGGGCTTGATCTCCTCTGACCTCTCCGATTCCATAACTTGTCGGAAACTTTATCTTCCAATAATAAGTTGATACCACAGCTCGAAGTGCATTTAGATCAGATCAGTCGAGAATAGCATTATAAACGGACGGAGTCCTTACGACTAAAAAATTGATCTATGTCTTAGCCAGTTTCGGACGTTACTCCACAGTCACGGTCAAAGTTATTATATCCTCAACTGGTACAATATTACCAGTGAAGCCCATTAATGGGGAGTTCATAAGGTCCAAGTGGTTATCAAGTAGGAACATTTTCGAGAAGGCATCGTAAAATAATATGTCGGTCGAGCTTCCATTATCTACCAAAATGCGGCGTACATCATAATCGGCAATGTTTAAGGATATTACAACCGCATCATGGTGGGGGAATTGAATCCCTTGAGCGTCTGTCTCAGTGAAGGTTATGGGTTCTTCAGTCCTTCATCTCTTCACCGATTCCTCGGATCTACTGGCCTCTTCTTGCCAAAGTCCCCCCAAGATCGTGTTGATGATGCCAAGAGGCGGCCGATCTTCTTGTTGATCCTCCTCTCTTGGTGGCTCAGACTACGGCAATGCCCTCAGCCGATCTTCCCATCTTTTAGATCATCGCTGTAGGAATCGGCCTAATCTGCCTCGCCTGATGAGTTCGTCGATCTCTTCCTAAAGTTGGATACACTTCTCAGTATCGTGACCATGATCACGATGATAAAGACAGAACTTGTTAGGATTGTACTTGCTGGGATGAGAGCGCATCCTTTCCGACCTTGGCAATTGCTTCCTAATTTCCATCAATACTTGAATTTTAGGAGCATTGAGGGGGGCGTAGTTGTGAAATCTTCATTGGGGAGAACCTCACCGCGCCCTTCTGTCTGGGCTTCTCTGCCTTCGAGCCCGAGGGAAAGTTTGGACTTGCTTTCATTCAGAGGGAGTTCAGAAGCGAGGCCTAACTTCGCTCGACTTTCCTTCCTCGGTGGGTTCGCCCAGCTCGTCGATTCGCCGCTTATCAAAGGCTTCATCATCCCTAGCTTTAAAGGCCTCTTAGCTCGGATGTAACCTTCAGTCCGAGCTAGCAGATCGATAAAGTTTCTTGGATACTTCTTCTCCAAAAAAAATAGCAAATCATTCTTCTGGAGGCCGTCCTTAAGTGCGGCCATTATGACTGATTGGTCCAGATTTTGGATCTCTAATGCAGCGGCATTAAATCGGGTAACATAAGTCTGGATGGATTCTTTCTTCTTTTGTCTGATGTTCATCAGAGAATTCGAACCTCGGTGCGGACGTCTGTTGCTGATGAAGTGAGCCATGAACTGATGGCTCATCTGATCAAAGGAGAAAATGGTACCTAGCTTAAGTGTCGAATATCAGTTCTTGGCGGCTTTCTTGAGGGTGGACGAGAAAGTTCGATACAAAATAGCGTCTGACGCACCGTGGAATAACATCATTATTTGAAAGACCTTCAGACGATCGATCGGATTGGAGGCTCCGTCGTAACTCTCGAACTGCGGGAGCTTAAAGTTCCGCGGGATCGATTCCTGCATGATCCTCTGAGAAAAAGAAGGGTCAGTGCGAATATCATTACCATATGAGGAGGGAGTATGATGGAGCTCTTCAATTCGTCGGTTTATTTCTGGGAGCCTTTGATCCAAAAGATCTTTACGATTATTGATCTTTAGGGTTTTCTTATGGAATGAGCATGAAATTGTCCCCTGGGTTGAGTCGTGGTCTGAGCATGGGTCTTCCATCCTCTGCTTTCTTTTTTCGAAAATCAAAGGTCGGGTAGCTAAGATCGGCCATTCTCGGATCGGACCATGAGGCTCTGGAGAAGCTTGTTCTAACCGAACTGGTACTGGAGCCTATCGATGTATGACCTGTGTTGGGGATAAATCCCGCTCCTGCCGAAGCCCGGCCCGACGCTCAGCCCAATGTAACCAGTAGCCGCTGAAGAGCTTTAGCGCCAGGCGCCAGGCCGAGCCCCTACCACGGCCGAACTGCCTAGAGGCCGAACTCCCCTGCGCCAAGGTCCGGGCCGAACTGCCTAGAGGCCGAACTCCCCTGCGCCAAGGTCCGGGCCGAACTGCCTAGAGGCCGAACTCCCCTGCGCCAAGGTCCGGGCCGAACTGCCTAGAGGACGAACTTCCACCGTCCGGCCGAACTTCCTGACGGCCGAGCTCCTTGGACTCCAAGCGGCTGGACTTCTTCGGGAGACGGACTCCTCCCAGACGCCCGTTCGGCCATCCGAGCTCCTCCCGGGTTTTCCCTTCAGCCGAACTCTCCTACGAGCCCGAACTCCTTCGGGCCCCACGGCCGAACTCCTTCGGACCGACCCCAGGCGAGCCCATGCAGCCGAGCTCCTTCGGACTTCCCACGGCCGAACTCCTTCGGACCGACCCCAGGTGAGCCCGTGCAGCCGAACTCCTTCGGACTTCCCACGGTCGAACTCCTTCGGACCGACCCCAGGCGAGCCCGTGCAGCCGAACTCCTTCGGACTTCCCACGGCCGAACTCCTTCGGACCGACCCCAGGCGAGCCCGTGCAGCCGAACTCCTTCGGACCGAACTCCTCAGCGAGCCCTGGCCGAACCAACTAGCAACCGAAGTCCTTCAACTGGCCAGCCGAGCTTCTTCGGGCCTCTCAGCGGCCGAACTCTACAGACGGCCGACCCTTCAGCCAGACGAACTCCCCCAGCTTCCCCCTCGGCCGAACTCTGTTACAAGTCCGAACTCCATTGGACGAACTGTCGCCTGCAGCAAAACCGGACGACGCCTTCCTCTCCGTACCGGACTCCATGCGGCCCACGGCTCGCCGGTATGGCTCCCACGATCTACCGGACGACGCCTTCCTCTCCGTACCGGATTCCATGCGGCCCACGGCTCGCCGGTATGGCTCCCACGACCTACCGGACGACGCCTCCCTCTCCGTACCGGACTCCATGCGGCCCACGGCTCGCCGGTATGGCTCCCACGATCTACCGGACGACGCCTACCTCTCCGTACCGGACTCCATGCGGCCCACGATTCGTCGGTATGGCTCCCACGATCTACCAGACGACGCCTTCCTCTCCGTACGAAACTCCATGCTGCTCGACGACTCTCTGCCAGACGGCACAGCCGTCACCATCAACTAAGCTCCGCTATAAAAGGACCCCTCCCGACATACTAAGGCTAAGCTCTCTAAACTCTTGACTCTCTAAGCTCCGGAACTCATTCCGAGCACTCCATTACTGTTGGCCGGAAGCTAACTTGACCGTCGGAGGGTCCTGCCGGAGCCACCACCCCACCGGTTCCGGACGGGACTTCGTTTTGCAGGTCCCCGGCGGCGCCCAGCGGCCTCGATTGCGGCGACCTCCGGCGGCGACGGATTTCTGCACCAACAGATTGGCGCTAGAAGGAGGTCCTGAACCTTCGAGGTTCCCTTGTTCTTAAAGGAGTGCTCGGCGACCCTTCTCTTCCCTCTCCAGAGATCTTCCTTTTCTCTTTCGAAGAGAAAACGCCACCCAGGAGAGCTTCCGCACGACGTTCGGTGGCCTCTGCGTCTGCTCCTGCTTCAGCCCCGGCGGCCTAGGTTCCACCTAAACCCGCGATGGATGTGAAGCAGTTTGGCCTGCTTGACCGACAGATCCGTGGCCGTGGCCTCACGGAGGCGTTGCACGCTTTACAGCAGCCTCCGGTAGCGACTCCACCAGCAAGCCCGCCATGAGGGCGTGAGAAATCAGCCTTAGGGAAGAGCCCAATCGCCCCGAAGAGAGAAACAGAGAGCAGAAGTTCCCCGCCGAAGCAGAAAGAAGTTCGGCTCGGAGAAAAGCCGGGCTCCCCCCAAAGCTCGGCATCAAGGTAAAATGAAGCTCGGTGGAAAGCCGAACTCCTCAACTCAACCTCCAAAATAAAGTTCGGCGCCGGCAAGGACGGAACGAAGCCCCCCTCCCAGAAGGTTCCGCAACTACGACCCGCTCCTCTAACTCGAATTCTCGGCAAAGTTAAGAGCCAACCGCCAAGACCTGAAGGACTACGGCCTCTCCAAACATGCGCGATCAAGGAGAAGATCGGCTATAGGCACTGCCGTAACCGGAAAAGACAAGAAGGTTGGCCGTCCCGCGGCGTCATCAACGCCACCCCGGGGAGGAGCTAGGAGCTAGCTACATCGGTGATTGTCATCCCCAGCGACAAAGTCAAGAGAAGCATGGTCCAAATTATGAAGGCCGGCATGAGATAGAGGAGGTCGTCTGGACGGGACTTGCTGCTCGAGGGAGCTCCGAGGAACAACACCCCGTCGACCCCTCAAACGAGAGCGCGCTGTCCACGATTTCCCTTCGGTAAAATTCTCCCCTCTGCATAATATTATTTCTGGATGCGAAAACTATGCGATGACAGGAGAGCAGCAGTCAATAATCACCGCGTTAGGAACAGGAGGAGAACCTCGTCCTAACGCGAGCAACAAGCTCGGCCGCAGGAGATAAGATCTCCCCCGAGCGCGCACCTCGGCCGCAGGAGATAAGATCTCCCCCGAGAGAAGCTCGGCCGCAGGAGATAAGATCTCCCCCGAGCGCTAAGATCTCCCCCGAGAGAAGCTCGGCCGCAGGAGATAAGATCTCCCCGAGCGCGTACATCAATCTCGGCTAGAGATAAGATCTCTCCCGACACCGTGAACAACCTCGGTTAGAACAGGAGGAGAACCTCGTCCTAACGCAGCATCAACCTCGGCAAGAGATAAGATCTCTCCCGAAAAGCAACCTCGGCCAGAGATAAGATCTCTCCCGAGCAGTTCGGCCAGAGATAAGATCTCTCCCGAAAAGCGACGTCGGCCAGAGATAAGATCTCTTCCAAAAAATCACCTCGGCTAGAGATAAGATCTCTCCCGAACCGTCAGTTCGTCAGAGATAAGATCTCTCCCGAAAAGCAAGGCCAGAGATAAGATCTCTCCCGAGCAGTTCGGCCAGAGATAAGATCTCTCTCGAAAAGCAACGTCGGCAAGAGATAAGATCTCTCCCGAAAAACCACCTCGTAGAGATAAGATCTCTCCCGAGCAGTTCGGCCAGAGATAAGATCTCTCCCGAAAAGCAACGTCGGCCAGAGATAAGATCTCTTCCAAAAAGCGACGTCGGCCAGAGATAAGATCTCTCAATAAGGTCAGGCAGATAGAACCTCCGAAAGTCGTGAGATAAGATCTCTCCCGGAGGCTAGAATTCGGGCCAGAGATAAGATCTCTCCTGAACAACAAGTTCGGCCAGAGATAAGATCTCTCCGAAACAAACAACTCGGCCAGAGATAAGATCTCTCCCGAGACCGAACAAAACCTCGGGAGATAAGATCTCCCCCGAGAGATAAGATCTCCCCCGAGCGCTACTGCAGGAATAAATAAGCGCGCACTTCACTCGGCTGCAAGATAAGATCTCCCCGAGCGCGCACTTCGCTTCGGCTGCAGGAGATAAGATCTCCCCCGAGCGAGCACCGCACTTCACTTCGCTGCGGGAGATAAGATCTCCCCCGAGCGCGCACTTCACTTCGGCTGCAGGAGATAAGATCTCCCCCGAGCGCGCACTTCGCTTCGGCTGCAGGAGATAAGATCTCCCCCGAGCGCGCACTTCACTTCGGCTGCAGGAGATAAGATCTCCCCCGAGCGCGCACTTCACTTCGGCTGCAGGAGATAAGATCCCCCGAGCGCGCACTCCTGGCAGGAGAAAGATCTCCCCCGAGCGCGCACTTCACTTCGGCTGCAGGAGATAAGATCTCCCCCGAGCGCGCACTTCACTTCGGCCGCAGGAGATAAGATCTCCCTCCGAGCGCGCAACTTCAAGCTCGGCCGTAGGAGATAAGATCTCCCCCGAGCGCGCACTTTAACCTCGGCTGCAAGATAGGAGGTCCTCCCTCGAGTCGACTTCAACTGACGAAGATAATGTCGCCCCCGAGGAGCTCAAATCCGACCTCGACCGAAGGAGGCGAGTCTTACTTCGGCTTCAACATCAGCTTCATCGACTTTAGTCGGAAACGAGTTCCATTTCAACTCCAAACATCGACTGAAGATGAGGTCTCCCCCAAAGCCTCAGCCTCAACTTCAGCGTCAATCATTGGCTGGAGATGAGACCTCCCCCGAGCTTCAGCTGCAACAAATGCGGAGCCTGGAAGAAGACTTCCGGCAGTCGCCTGTTTTGGTACTCCCTTCCTTCAATTTTTGAACTCGGGAGTGGGGGGCTACTGTTGGGGATAAATCCCGCTCCTGCCGAAAGCCCGGCCCGACGCTCAGCCCAATGTAACCAGGTAGCCGCTGAAGAGCTTTAGCGCCAGGCGCCAGGCCGAGCCCCTACCACGGCCGAACTGCCTAGAGGCCGAACTCCCCTGCGCCAAGGTCCGGGCCGAACTGCCTAGAGGACGAACTCCCACCGCCAGCCGAACTTCCTGACGGCCGAGCTCCTTGGACTCCAAGCGGCTGGACTTCTTCGGGAGACGGACTCCTCCCAGACGCCCGTTCGGCCATCCGAGCTCCTCCCGGGTTTTCCCTTCAGCCGAACTCTCCTACGAGCCCGAACTCCTTCGGGCCCCACGGTTTCCGAACTCCTTCGGACCGACCCCAGGCGAGCCCATGCAGCCGAACTCCTTCGGACTTCCCACGGCCGAACTCCTTCGGACCGACCCCAGGCGAGCCCAGTGCAGCCGAACTCCCTTCGTACCGACTTCCCAGGCGGCCGAACTCCTTCGGACCGACCCCAGGCGAGCCCGTGCAGCCGAACTCCTTCGGACTTCCCACGGTCCGAACTCCTTCGGACCGACCCCAGGCGAGCCCGTGCAGCCGAACTCCTCAGCGAGCCCTGGCCGAACCAACTAGCAACCGAAGTCCTTCAACTGGCCCCAGCCGAGCTTCTTCGGGCCTCTCAGCGGCCGAACTCCTCGGCAATCGTCCCTCGGCCGAACTCTACAGATAGCCGACCCTTCAGCCAGACCGAACTCCCCCAGCCTTCCCCCTCGGCCGAACTCTCCTTAGAGATGACTTGTCGCCATCAGCGGCATTGCGACGAAACCAGTCGCCTTGCCAGCACTTCTGGCAACGCCACTCCCTGACGACGCCTTCCTTCTCCGTACCGGACTCCATGCGGCCCACGGCTCGCCGGTATGGCTCCCACGATCTACCGGACGACGCCTTCCTCTCCGTACCGATTCCATACGGCCCACGGCTCGCCGGTATGGCTCCCACGACCTACCGGACGACGCCTTCCTCTCCGTACCGGACTCCATGCGGCCCACGGCTCGCCGGTATGGCTCCCACGATCTACCGGACGACGCCTACCTCTCCGTACCGGACTCCATGCGGCCCACGACTCGCCGGTATGGCTCCCACGATCTACCAGACGACGCCTTCCTCTCCGTATGAAACTCCATGCTGCTCGACGACTCTCTGCCAGACGGCACAGCCGTCACCATCAACTAAGCTCCGCTATAAAAGGACCCCTCCCGACATACTAAGGCTAAGCTCTCTGAACTCTCGACTCTCTAAGCTCCGGAACTCATTCCGAGCACTCCATTACTGTTGGCCGGAAGCTAACTTGACCGTCGGAGGGTCCTGCCGGAGCCACCACCCCACCGGTTCCGGACAGGACTTCGTTTTGCAGGTCCCCGGCGGCGCCCAGCGGCCTCGATTGCGGCGACCTCCGGCGGCGACGGATTTCTGCACCAACAACCTGCATTGCATCCATGAGGTCACGAATCTGCTGGACCAACAGATTGAACTGCTCCATATCTATCATGACTACAGATGGAGCCTGAGTTACTAAAGCTGGAACGGTTGTATCTGGACGGATTCTGACTACAGACGCTGTGGATCACCGGATGGAAGCTTTCTTGGGAGGCATTGTATCTGTAAAGAACTCGAGAGAAAGGAGAAAGATTGTTGCTGAGCACTCTTTTGAGATAAGGAACAGTTGCCCTTCCTCTAGCGCCAATTCTGTTGGTACAGAATTTGGTTGATATCGGATCAAGCTAGAGTCGAAGAAGATAAGATCGTCGTCGATGACCTGCAAAATAAAGTTTCATTCGGAGTCGGTGGTGGTGGCTCCGATAGGATCCTCCGACGGTCAAGTAAGTTCTTCTGAGCAACAAAAATGGAGTGCTCAAAGAGGATTTTGGCAGAGTTTTAGGAAAAGAAAACTTAGCGAAAACGTATTTGGAGGATCCCTTTTTATAGATGGAGCTTGTCGTAATCATCCTGATAAATGCCGATCATGATTGTCTTGATAAATGCCGATCGTGATTATCTTGATAAATGACAATCGTGTTGTCTTGATAAATGATAATCATAATTATCATGATAATTATAATCGTTCAGTAGTGGAATCGCTTGTAGAAATCCATCTGAAGAAATAGTCTGCAAGAAGTTTGGCTTCCGTAGAAGTTCGACTACTAGAGGAGTCCGGAAGAAGTTGGCCCCCGTAGGAGACTGACTGAAGGAGGAGTCCGAAAGGAGTTCGGCTTTCGTAGGAGTCCAACTGCTGAAGGAATTCGGCTCCCGTAGGAGCCCAACTGCTAGAGGAGTTCGGAAGAAGTTCGGCTCCCATAGGAGTCCGACTGCTGGAGGAGGAGTCCAGAAGAAATTTGGCTCCCGTAAGAGCCCGACTGCTGGAGGAGTCTGGAAGAAATTCGGCTCCCGTAGGAGCCCGACTGCTCGAGGAGTTCGGAAGGAGTTCGGCTCCCATAGGAGTCTGATTCGAGGAGTTCGGAAGGAGTTTGGCTCCCGTAGGAGTCCGACTGCTGGAGGAGTCCGAAAGAAATTCGATTTCTATAGGAGCCCAACTGCTGGAGGAGTCCGGAAAGAGTTCGACTCCCATAGGAGCCCGACTGAAGGAAGAGTCCAGAAAGAGTTCGGCTTTCGTAGGAGCCCAACTGGAGTCTGGAAGGGGTTCGGCTTTTGTAGAAGCTCGGTTGCTGGAGGAGTTCGAAAGAAGTTCGGCTGTTGGTGAAGTTCGACTGCTGAGAAGTTCGGCCGGCTGAAGAGGTTCGGTTGGAGCTCGGCTGCTGAGAAGTTCAACTAGGTTTGGCCGCTGGGTAGTTTGGCCACTGAATGAATCCGACTGCTAGGAAGAGAATTTTCGATTGAAGCTCTTCCATGATTATCAGAGGTATTATACTAAGCTTCAGACTGGACTTCGATGGGAGTGAAATTTATCCCCAATACTCGTAATAACTTTTGCTTCGATAACTTTTGTAGTTAGATTAGTCATTATTATTCTAGTACCATTATAGTGATCCGCACTTTGATTTTGTATTTCATAATAACATTATTGGTGCATCATTTTTTAACTTCAATTCATGATGCAAAACACCATTGAATTTTAAGGAATTTAGAAATTCAACTAGATAAAGAACACCCTCACATGTAGCATCCGTTGATATTCGATATATTGTATCAGAACTCAAATATAATTTTTTTTTCACCAAGAAGCAGAGAAAGCAAATACATATTTATTTCATCGATAATTTCATTTGTAGGTATACTGATAGCCCGTTCTCTCAAATATATAGGAACTACATAGTTTCTTTCAAAATCAGAATAAATTGTAGAAGCAATACGTAGAAAATGATCTTTTTTTCAATTTTATTAGCAAATTATCCCAAATTTTTATCTAAGTTGCTTCTTCTTCATCATCACATAACTTAATAGTTGGTATTTTATCATCACCAATATTTAGAATCCATTTGCCAAAATTGATCAATGATATTTTGGTTTCTTCATCAATGGAATCATTCAACAATCGCATATTTCTTTTTAGACAAAAAGCTGTATAATAATTCCATAGATATAATCAACTTATTGATGCATCTATTATGTCCATCCTATTTCCTCCAACAATAATAGATAGAATTTGTCTAAAATTTTCTCCTAACTAGTGGTACAACTTTTCCACCGAATAACTTTTCTAATGCATTTGAATCCTTCATCATTAAAATATCCTTCAAGGGTTTATTAAATGCTTCGAAACAATTTCTATGATTCATAGAGACTTCATCCCAAACTATCAAACTCGTTCATTCAATCAATTTTGCAAGCTGAGTACCTTTCTTAATTTCACATATTAAGTAGTCATCAACCTAGATTAGAATTTTGAATCTAGGATGTGTTGTTTGGCCACCAGATAATAGAAGCGATGCTATTCTAGAAGAAGCAACCATCAAAATAATTTTACCATTAGATCTAATTCTCAATACAATGGTCTTCCCAAGATAAGTTTTGCCTGTTCCTCCATATCCATATACAAAAAATAATCCTCCTTTATCTTCATTTACATCATTCAAAATTCAAAATCATGTCATAAATATTTTCTGCTCTTCATTTAATCTATATATCAATGCCGAATGCTCTTGCTGCAGAATCTATACATCATAATCTAGTTCCTCTCTCTATAATTTATTGTTTATTTCCTTCATTATAGTTCTGTAGGGAATTGAGAAATTATAATCCAAAAGAGAATAAAATTTTTTATTAAATATTTTTCTAATTCAAACATGATATGATTTTTCAACCATAATTCTGGAATGTGTAGATTGGGAAGGCCCAATATATTTCTCAAATTACAAATAATATCATATCTAAATTTATTCTAATGCATCTAGAATAATCTATTCGGATCCGTTACTTCATAATAAACAATCAATGTAATAAAAAGTAATCTTAATTCCAACACTATTGTCCAAAAAGAAGCTTTATCTAATGCTTCATGTCATTCTCTATCATCTCATAATAAACCAAACATATTTAGGACTGAAAATGGGTCGGGCTGAGCCTGACCTTGCCCCTACCCTAGCCCAGCCTGAAATTATTATTTGAGCTTTGGGCTGAGCTTGGGCCTAAAATTTTGTAAATTTTAAAGTCTGAGCCCGGCCTGGGCCCAAGGTCGAATCTAATCGGGCTAATCCGAATTTATTCTTTGGACCAAATATTGGGCTGATTCGATTTCTCACACTTATCAAAAAGGAAAAAAATCTTTATTCATTATTTGCTATCATAATCTATAGCAATTACATCCCCAAACCACTCAATTCTTTTTATCTTGCTCTACATTTATTGGCTCTATACAAGCTTGGAGCATTGCATTTATTGGTTAAATCAATTTAAGGCTTTAACTTAAGAGTTTTAAATCTTAAATTAAAGAAAAATGGGCTGGACTAAATTCGGACTGAACTTCGGGCTCGAGCTCGGGCTGAAAGTTTCAAGCTCAGCTTTGATCTTGGGCTCGGGCCGGGCAAAAGCTCTGTCCGAGCCCAGCTCGAAAGAAAAATGGACTCTATTTCTAGGCCCAAGCCCAGCTTGAATGGCTTCGAGCTCAACTTGAAGCTCGACCCAAAGCCAACCCAGTCTGATGGGTCTCGAGCCGGCCCAAGCTCACTTCCAACCCTTAGCGTTTTACATGTGGATTGAAATATAGGATGTATAATACTATTTACAATCTTGATTTCATCATAACTTCTTACTTCTTTCACCACATTTAAGAGCATTTGTAAATAATATAATTCGGATGGATATACATAATCCTGCCAATTCTATTTTTTCATTCTCTTCTGGTCCATATTTTATCTTAATATTTTATACCTACCTCGCAGGAAACTCTGTATATGTTAAATCTAGACTATTCTCAAAAACCTTATTTGTCTGCATCCACTGTGTGAACATTGTTTTGTCTATATTCCTCCTTGCAAGAATGGATGTGAACTTTAATTTCCATGATAAGTAATCCTATCCATAAATGAAAGGTGCATAACTAAATGTTCAATAGTAAATTCTCTAAAATAAATATCAAATTAGAACAATCTCTAAAACAGCTTCATATGCAGATAAATATCTACAATCAAAGAATGTCTTAACTTCATCAACTTCTTCGTAGCTTCATTCTATTTTCTATTATTATGACCCCTATTCTGTTAACATCTTTATTAACATATTTGAATTAATATTTAATCATCTTTGATTTGTTGCACCATTCAGCATTTATATATGCCTGATATTGCATTACCAAATATAAATTATACGAAACAACAAATTGGTTATCAAGCCTAATTTTATTTTTAGTGGCACATCATCCATCATTTATTCTCCTATAAGTAGCAAATCTATTCTTATCTATTACTTTCTGTTCCTGAAATTTTTTCAAAAAATATTTTGAACAATGTCGTTTGATCATGCAAGGTGATTTCGGAGTATCTAATCCACATAGGCCATACATCATGAACTTCACAACACATTCATATCCAATAGGATTAACAACTTTATCGGATAATTCAGCACATATTATTGAATCAATATCCATATGTACATGTGGTAAACCATATTTTTGAAATATAAAACTATAAAAAATATTAAAAATATATATTGGAAGAATTGTCTATAATAATTATCGTTACAAATTTTCAAGTAAAAAATCAATACACTACCTACGACTGTTCTTCCAAAATAATGCTTCTTGTTAATATCTGATATCAATTCCTTAAGTTTTATTTTAAAGACTCTGCTAATAATATTGGGTCTATCTTCAACTTTCTGATCAGGAATTAAATCCAAAGCAGTTTGAATTTTTAGTCACTATGCATTACATATAAATGTAATAAATAAATATGGATGCCTATGCCATCTATAAATAGCAATAGTATGATAGTTTTGGATCATATTTCTTATGCTTGCAGTAAAACTTCACGGTAAAATATTTTTTTTTTATTGCATCACCATCAACATCATCATGAGCAACATCTTTAATACCCTGATAAATTTTTGATCAAAATTCTTTCTTATTTTTTTTTAATATAATTTAATCTTTCTTCCTCAATACATGAGAAAGCATCAACTATATATTGTTGGAATAATTTTTCTCCTTTTATTAATGTTCTTTCTTCATTAATTATTTATTAGATTTTGTATGCATAGAATTCTCTCATAGTAACATTTTCTCTAATATTCGAACATCTTCGTGAAGTTATGCCAATCCTAAATCTAGCTTCACTAAATGAAAATAAAATTGAATATTGCACAGCTTTATAGTTGGGATATAGATCACCGATACGTATCAATCCTTCTGTTTTATGTTTAACAATAATGTTACGCTAGCAATCTACTTGGCTTAGATCGTTGATAATCAATACAGTTATTTAGAAGCTGTAAGTGTGTTATACTGCAAATCACGTCTCTCCAATAATTTTAGATGCACGGACAAAAATTGAGATTGTTCAAAATGGTACCTTGCCATTCTAAAGGCCCTAACAATTCAATTTTCTTTACCGAATATCTTCATCAATCCTTCTACAATTTCTCAATCTATATCGGATGAACAATCATCCCAATTCATTGCGCTCGATTTGTTGCTTCATTTTTAATATCGATCATATATATATAATTATGTAAATTTGGATCTTTCTTCCTTGGTTGGAAGAAGCGAGCAAGCCCACTCTATGATAATTCTATCTATTGATCCAGAATACATTAGGCCCAAGCCTATTATTGGTTTCATTACCAATCCTGGCTCCAATTGATGTGAAGACAAATATAGAGTTGTATACTTTAATATTCTCTTGAAATTTTGAAGCCCTCCTCCCTCCATCATTATCTAATAAAGCATTCAAAAAGGCTGGAGATTGTTCCAACAACGGTAATCCACCCCTCCTTCACAACAACATGGACTAAATATAGGTCTAGATGTGGCACACGGTTTACGCATATGTTTTTTGTACCAGAATAAAGCTCCACAGTACAGTACTGATACTGATGTTCAAGAAGCCCAATGTTTAATGGTTCACGAACGACACATACAATATCAAAAAAAAGGGTGGAAATCTTAAATCTACCTAAACTTTTCTCCAACTATGAGAAAATTGAAACGAATAATTGGACTATTATCAAATAGCTTACTAATTTGTGTATTAAGAAAAGTTGGATCGAAATCTTCTCGATTACCCAATTGGTCATCAACTGAAATTTCAATCAATTTCAATATTATTATATACTATAATATTAGAATATAATTACTTTAGATCAGAATATAATAGATGATACCTTCATCTACGTTCAATATAACAATTTCTCTCAAGACATCGTGCTCATCCATTCCCATGTATGCGCCCCCTTCGATGCCAGATGCTCTATTTTGACTTTGACTAGAATTTTGAGGACTTTTGTATGTAATAGTATATAAATTTCATTCATTATTTACGACAGAATGACAATGTATACGTCAGTATTCTTTTTTTTTATATCAGTATTGTTCCTGCCACCTTTCGTTTCTAACAATCTTTTAGCTCTTCGTTCCTTCTTATTCTATTCTCTCTATATGTTTCCTGAATTTATTTTTTTAGTACAAAAAAATAAATCAAATAAAAGAGTAATTCAAACAAAAATCATGTATAAACATTTTTCTCTTTTATGGAATAGAAAAACATCAAAGAATATAAACAATAAATTGAACTAAATACAGCATAAATAAATAGAAATTTATTAAGTGGTCAATAAATCTAGGAGAAATTTTCTAGTCTCGGCTCAATTTTAATAATAAATAATATAATTTAGAGAAATGATGAAGATAAAAAAGAACATGATAGCAATTTAATAAATACCTTATGTAGCACTTAGATAGAAGAAATGGAATTCCAAATTGAAATCGATCTACAAAGAAAATGGAACCTAATTCAGCATAATTTAATTAGAAGAAATTAATATCAATAATCCATGCTATTTTTTTTCTGGATAAATGAAAGCACATGTTCATCGATGAGATATTCGAAATGTATAACAAAATATTTTATGTATATTCTAATAAAAATGTAGTTGAACTTTATTAGGCATGAATTATTTCAATACATGAGCATCAAATATAGGTCAAATTAACACAATCCTCATTAATTAATAAAATACAAGCAAATATCATTGAGTAATTCGATGGATATTACAATTATAAAATAGATAGATAACAAAAAAAAACCTGCTCCACCTTAACCCAAGAATACTGAATGCAAACTGTTGATGCCGAAACTGGTCATCACCGGAGTCCGCTGAAGTGGAGGCCGATGAGGTCGTTGTTGGGGACCTGCAAAACAAAATTCCGTTCGAAGTCGGTGGGGGGTGGCTCCGACAGGACCCTCCGACGATCAAGTCAGCTTCGGCCAATAGGAATGGAGTGCTCGAAATAAGTTTCGGAGCTTGAAGAAGAAGAGGAGAGCTTAGAAATCAGAGAGATTAGAGTTAGCGTATCTGGAGGATCCTTTATAGGCGGAGCTCAGTTGATGGTGACGGCCATACCGCCTGGTAGAGAGCCGTTGGGGCCGCATGGAGTTCGGTACGGAGAGGAAGGCGTTGTCAAGTGGATGGCGACAGCCATACTGGCAGGTCGTGGGCCGCATGGGACTCGGTACGGAGAGGAAGGCATCGTCAGGCGGATGGTGACAGCCATACTGGTAGGTCGTGTTGTAGACTGATGGCGATAGTTCATCCAAAGGAGTTCGGACTTGTAGGAGAGTTCGGCTGAAGGAAAAGCTCGGGAGGAGCTCGGCTGTAGAGGAGTTCGGAGGGGCTCGGTCGGCTGAAGGGACGGCCGCTTGGGGAATTCGATCGAGGGACGATCGCTGAGGAGTTCAGACGCTGGGGTATTCCGTTAAAGTCTGACCGCTTGGAGTCCAAGGAGCTCAACCGTTAAACAGTTCGATCGACTGAACGGGTTCGAAGGAGCTCGAACGCTAGGAGTTCGAGGAGCTCGACCGCTAAGCAGTTCGGCCGGCTGGAGGAATTCGGTCCTGACGCTGAGAGTCCGAAGAAGCTCGGCGGCTGAGGAGTTCGAAGGAGCTCAACAGTTGAGGAGTCCGAAGGAACTCGACAGCTAAGTAGCTCGACTGGCTGAACGGATTAGAAGAAGCTCGGTCGCTGGGGGTTCGACTGAAGCCTGTCTGCTAAAGCTCTTCTGCGGCTACTGATTGCATTAGGCTGAGCGTCAAACTAGACTTCGACGGGAGTGGAATTTATCCCCAACACTAGCCCCCCCACTTTCGAGTTCGAAAATCGAAGGAAGAAAGTGCAGGAAAGGCGACTGCCAAAGTCGTCTGAGCTCCGTGCTGGTCTAGGTCGAAGCTCGGAGAAGATCTCATCTCCAATCGAGGTTGAGGGAGGCTTCATCCGCTACGATCGAAGTTGGAGGTTGAGCTCCTCGGGAGCGATATTATCTCCTACAGTCGAGGTCGATGCGGACGCTCGGAAGAGATCTGATCTCAGGGCGAGGTTGTCTCCGATCTTATCTCTGGTCGAGGTGGAAGTTGAAGCTCTCCAGCTGAGGTTGGCCCGGTCGCTCGGAAAAGATCCTATCTCTAGTCGAGGTCGAAGTTGAAGCTCTCTAGCCGAGGTTGACACGGTCGCTCGGGAGAGATCCTATCTCTAGCCGAGGTCGAAGTTGAAGCTCTCCAGTCAAGGTTGGCCCGGTCGCTCGGAAGAGACCCTATCTCTTTTGGCCGAGGTTGATGCGGGCGCTCGCGTTGGAACGAGGTTCTCCTC
The DNA here is from genome assembly GCA_006176705.1 of Cocos nucifera. Taxonomy (NCBI): domain Eukaryota; kingdom Viridiplantae; phylum Streptophyta; class Magnoliopsida; order Arecales; family Arecaceae; genus Cocos; species Cocos nucifera. The sequence goes on along the minus strand of QRFJ01000468.1, from coordinate 1,376,412 downwards.
CTGTTCCTAACTTTGACTTTGCTCGCGTTAGGACGAGGTTCTCCTTCTGTCCTAATGGGCTATGAGGGCACATTCGGACCGTCGTCCGACTTCTTCTATCTCATCTAAGGTGAACGAGGCCTTCGACTTTGCTCGCATTAGGACGAGGTCCTCCTCCGGTTTCTAACAAGCTGTGAGGGCATATACGGACCATTGTCCGTGCCTCTCCCTCCGTCTCGTCTTTTGTGAACGAGGCCTTCGATTTTGCTCGCATTAGGACGAGGTCCTCCTCCTGTTCCTAACGGACTGTGGGGTCACATGCGGACCATCGTCCGAGCCTCTCCCCCCATCTCATCCTTTGCGAATGAGGCCTTCGACTTTGCTCGCGTTAGGACGAGGTCCTCCTCCTATTCCTAACGGGCTGTGGGGGCACATGTGGACCATCGTCCGAGCCTCTCCCTCCATCTCATCCTTTGTGAATGAGGCCTTCGACTTTGCTCGCGTTAGGACGAGGTTCCTCCTCCTGTTCCTAACGGGCTATGGGGGCACATGCGGACCATCGTCCGAGGCTCTCCCCCCCCATCTCGTCTAAGGTGAACGAGATCTTCGACTTTGCTCGCGTTAGGACGAGGTCCTCCTCCTGTTCCTAACGGGCTATGGGGGCACATGTGGACTGTCGTCCGAGCCTCTCCCCCCATCTCGTCTAAGGTGAACGAGTCATTCGACTTTGCTCGCATTAGGACGAGGTCCTCCTCCTGTTCCTAACGGGCTGTGGGGGCACATGCGGACCATCATCCGAGCCTCTCCCCCCATCTCATCTAAGGTGAACGAGGCCTTCGCTCGGAAGAGATCTTATCTCTAGCCGAGGTTGTCCACGGTCGCTCGGAAGAGATCTTATTTCTGACCGAGGTTGACTCGGTCGCTCAAGAGAAATCTTATCTCCAACCGAGGTTGTCCACGGTCGCTCGGAAGAGATCTTATCTCTGGCCGAGGTTGTACCGGGCACTCGGGGGAGATCTTATCTCCTACGGTCGAGCTTTCCTCGGGGGAGATCTTATCTCCTGCAGTCGAGGTTGCCTCGGGGGAGATCTTATCTCCTGTAGTCAAGGTTGTTGCTTGCGTTAGGACGAGATTCTCGTCCTGTTCCTAACGCGGCAATTATTGACTGCTTCTTTTCTATCATTGCATGGTTTTCGTATCCAGAAATGATATTATTGAAAGGAAAGAATTTTATGGAAAGGAAGTTACTGGCAATGCATCCCCAAATTCTGTGTTTCAGGGTTGTGGTAGCATTGTTCCTCCGCATTCTTTTCGGTAGTAGGTTCCAGGCCGAACGACCTCCTCTATCTCCTTCTGGCCTTCTCAATTTAGAGCAAGCTCTTGGCTTTGTCGCTGGGAGTCGACGAATCGCTGATGTACCAAGCTCCTCCCTGGGGTAACGTTGATGACGCCATGAGGCGGCCGACCTTGTAGTTTCTGGTTACGGCAGCGCCCTTAGCCGATCTTCTCCTGCCGAAGGAATTTACCCAGCCGCTCCTTCCTGACGAGCTCCTCAATTTCATCTCGCTGCTGGATGCATTCCTCAGTGTCGTGGCCGTCGTCGCGATGGTAGGGGCATTGTTTGCTTCGATCGTGCATGTTTGGGAAGGCCGTAGTCCTTCCGATCTTGGTGGCTGGCTCTTAACTTCGCTGAGAATTCGAGTTAGAGGAGTGGGGCATAGTTGCGGAACCTTTCGGAAGGAGGACTTCTTCGCACCCTTCTGTCGGAGCTTCCTTAGTGGTGAGCTTGAGAAGCTCGGGCCTTGCGCTGTGGGGGTCGTAAGCGCGGTCGAACTTCATTCCGTCCATTTGTGAAACCTGCGGAAGAACTTCATGCCCCTTTATCGGGGCTTTCTTGAAGTCATACTCGAGAGGGAGTTCGGTCTCACTTACGCCGAACTTCATTTCGATAATGAGGTTTGAGGAGAGAGTTCGGCCTTGCGTACACCGAACTTCATTCCGGTGATGAGCTTCGAGGTGAAGTTCGGCCTCACTTGCGCCGAACTTTATTCCACGGGAGAACTTCATTTTGCCCTCGCTTGCACCGAACTTTGTTCCGCTTTCCGCCCTCGCTTGCGCCGAACTTCATTCCGCTTTCCCACGAAAGCTTCCGCGGGAGGACTTCATGCCCCCTTATCGGGGCTTCTCCGATGATGAGCTTCGATGTGGAGTTCGATCTCACTTGCGTCGAACTTCATTCCGATGATGAGGTTTGAGGGGAGAGTTCGGTCTTGCGTGCGCCGAACTTCATTTCGGTGATGAGCTTCGAGGTGAAGTTCGGCCTCACTTACGTCGAACTTCATGCCGCAGGAGAACTTCGTTCTGCCCTCACTTGCGCCGAACTTCATTCCGCTTTCTACCCTCGTTTGCACCGAACTTCGTTCCGCTTTTCTACGAAAGCTTCCGTGGGAGGACTTCATGCCCCCTTGTCGGGGCTTCCCCGATGATGAGCTTCGATGTGGAGTTCGACCTCACTTGCGTCGAACTTCATTCCGATGATGAGGTTTGAGGGGAGAGTTCGGTCTTGCATACGCCAAACTTCATTCCGCGGGAGAACTTCGTTCTACCCTCGCTTACGTCGAACTTTGTTCCACTTTTTTGCGAAAGCTTCCGCGGGAGGACTTCATGTCCCCTTATCGGGGCTTCCCCGATGATGAGCTTCGATGTGGAGTTCGGCCTCACTTGTGCTGGGGAGGTCATGGATGTGGTCGAACTTCATTCCGCCTCCTTGGACGCGGTCGAACTTCATTCCACCCTCTTGCAAAAATCCTCTTTCGGGGATGTTCATGCCCTTCTGTCGGAGCTTCCTTGATGACAGGCTCGAGGGAGAGTTCGGCCTCGCTTACGCCAAACTTTACTCCACTTTCCCACGAAGCCTTCCACGAGAGAACTTTGACTCTCCGTTTTTCCTTCCCAAGTGAGATTGGTATGCCCAAACGCTCTCCTTTAAGATCGGTTCCTCGCATCCTCATGATGGGCTTGCTGGCAAAAGTCTCCGCTAGAGGTTGTCGCATGGCCTACATCATCTCGACGGGGCCGCGAACCCATCCAGAACTGCTCTACATCTGCGGCGGCTTCGGGTGGAGCCTGGGCTGCCGGGACTGCAACGAGAGCCAGTCACCGAGTCGAAGCTCTCCTGGAGGCATTCTCTCTTTGGGAGAGAAAAGGGAGATCTTCGGAGGGGGAAGAAAAAAATCGTCGCCGAGCACTCCTTTAAGAACAAAAGAATTTTGAAGGTTCAGGGCCCTTCCTCTAGCGCCAATCTGTTGACGTCGAAACTGGTCGTCGTCGGAGTCTGCTGGAGTGGAGGCCGATGAGGTCGCCGTCGGAGATCTGCAAAATAAAGTTCCATCTAGAGCCGATGGGGGGTGACTCCAACAGGATCCTCCGACGATCAAGTCAGCTCCGACCAACAGGAATGGAGTGCTCGAAATGAGTTTCAGAGCTTGGAGAAGAAGAGGAGAGCTTAGAGATTAGAGATATTAGAGTTAGCATATTTGGAGGATCCTTTATAGGTAGAGCTCAGTTGATGATGATGGCCATACCGCCTGGCAGAGAGCCGTTGGGACCGTATGGAGTTCGGTATGGAGAGAAAGGCGTTGTCAAGTGGATGGCGATAGCCATACTGGTAGGTCGTGGGCCGTATGGAGCTCGGTACGGAGAGGAAGACGTCGTCAGACGGATGGTGACAGCCATACTGGCAGGTCGTGTTGCAGACTGATGGCGACAGTTCATCCAAAGAAGTTCGGACTTGTAGGAGAGTTCGACTGAAGGGAAAGCTCGGAAGGAGCTCGACTGTAGAGGAGTTCGGAGGAGCTCGGCTAGCTGAAGGGATGGCCGCTTGGAAAATTCAATCGAGGGATGATCGCTGAGGAGTTCGGGTGCTGGAGGATTTCATTAAAGTCCGGCCGCTTGGAGTCCAAGGAGCTCGGCTGCTAAATAGTTCGACCGGCTAAACGGGTTCGAAGGAGCTCGGACGCTAGGAGTTTGAGGAGCTCGGCTGCTAAATAGTTCGGCCGGCTGGAGGGGTTCGATCCTGATGCTGGGAGTCCGAAGAAGCTCGACGGTTGAGGAGTCCGAAGAAGCTCGGCGGCTGAGGAGCTCGGTCGGCTAAATGGGTTAGAAGAAGCTCGGCCGCTGGGGTTCGACTGAAGCTCTTCTGCGGCTACTGGTTGCATTAGGCTGAGCGTCAAACTAGACTTCGGTGGGATTGGGGTTTATCCCCAACACAAACTATGCATCTAAATACTTCCAAAATATTCACCATCAACATTTTCACCAACTAATGATTCTGGATGGGACATTTTTCTATATTTTTTCATTTCTTCAGCCAGGGCACTATTTTCATCTAACAATATTTTATACCTATCAACTGATAAATCATATTCCCAATGTAATTACCTATGTTCATACCCAAACTGTTTATGAGCATCATTAATCCTTCGATACATACATTTATAGTGTTCTTTATCTTCAAAGTTGAAATCTTCCTCAAATTTCAACCTTTGTTGTAAGCTATAAATTGCAAATCCTGCAATGGACTCCTCTGATTCTTCTTGACTATGCATCGAAACATCCCAAGTTTTAAAAAATTCAGGCGATCCATTTATATGTTCAAGAATAATTTTGATGTGTGTTCTCAGCATCCTAACTTTTAATCCATAAAGCAGTCTATGCATCATAACCTATCGTTACCTCTTAGAGCATAACCTTTGATGAAATTTTGATGGTAAACATTTCTAGATGAAATTTTGATGGTAAACATTTCTACAATTATGAGGGTTTAAATATCAGTATTTCGATTTGAAAAAAATACAAAGCAAAACAAAATATAAAAAATTTTAAACTTAACAAAATTTTAATTAAATCATAAACTAACCTCTTTTCTTAAAAAAATTAAGTAACATAGACGATATTTATTATATAACATATTATGTAATAAATAATATAACTATTTAATAATATTCCATCATACATCTTTTTTTATTTATAAATTTATTATATTTATTTACTATTATTTTATTATATTACTATAAATATAGGTATATGTATATATACATAGCACCAAATTAATTTAGTTGAATAATAAATATTTGGATATTAAATAAATATTTTAAATTATTTTATTTTAAATCTTAACTAAAATAATTTATGCATAAAAATTTTATGAGAACGTTTGCGTAATAAAGGAGCGCATAGAACATCTATGCTTAATGGGCGCATAGATGTTCTATATGCCCACCCATCTAAATTTCCACCTCACCTCCTCTCTCTTCATAAGCTTCCATCGCCTTAAACCTCAACCCCCTCCCCCCCCCATGGCCACTCACCTCCCGATCTCTCACCCACTATCATTTGTCCCCTCTCCATCACTCACCTCCATCGCTTCTCCTTTTGCCCTCATCTTCAATGCTTCTCCCCACCGCTGTCCCCCTCCCTCGGTCCTCTCTCAACCACCATCATTTCTCCCCTTTGCCTCTCACCCCCACCACTTTCGCTTCCCCTACCCTCCCACCTTTCGATCCCTTAACTACCACTGCTACCACCGTTTCAATCCTTTGCACTGAATCTATATGTAGCCTTCATCACCGACTACATCCTACCGTTATGGGCTGATTCCACCGATCGAGGACCCACATCGAAAGCCTGAAGTCCATGGCCATGGATCCGTCCCTTACTCTATCGATGAGGAACCCACCATTCGCAAGATGCGCCAGTCTTGGCTTATTGTATTCGATACTATATTTTGCCTTGTTCCTTTCCCCCTCCATCGATTCATCCCCCCAATCTTTTTTTTCCTTCTTTTCTTATCCCTCTCTTCTTCCTCTCCTAGCCCTCACTTCATCTTCCCCATCACCATAACCCCAACCCTAACCCTTGCCCTAACTGAACACTTTTGGACTCCCACCATCATCCCCATCTTCATGGACCAAACCCTAACCCTAGCACTCACCCGAACCCCATTGCAACCCCTCACACTCCCTGCCACCCATAGTCCTTCCCGATTGGAAAATCCTAATCTCATCAATGACTCCTCCGCCATCTCCACTGTCCCCATTCAAACCTAACCCTAATCTGGAACCTAACCCAAACTCTAAGGCAAACCAAACCCAATCCCTACGGCTAACCCGAACCCAAACCTAATCCCAAGATTCTGATCCATTTTGGTTTGACCCAACCCCAACTCGAACCCAACCCAAACCCCAAGCCCGACCCAAATCCAATCCCTAAGGCTAAGCCGAACCTAATCCTAATCCTAAGATCCAAACTCAATCTGACTTGGTCCAACCCAAATTTGGAATCCAACCCAAATCCTAATGCTAACCCTGAGCCCAGCCCAAACCTAGATTCTAAGACTAACCTGAATCTTGACCCAATCATGAGATCCTGTTCCAATCTAGGTTGGGCCAACCCCATTCTAGAACTGAACCTAAACCCTAAGGCTAACCCGAACCTAGCCCTAATCTAGCCATCCATGCTAATTCAAACCAAAAAAAACAACTTAACCCAGTCCCCAAACCCAATCCTGATTAGATCCTATCCTAAATCTGGGTTGGCCCAACCCCAATCTGAAACCTAACCCAAACCCTTAAGCTAACCTAAACCCTAAGCCTAACCCGAACCTGGATCCGAACCCCAAGACTAATCAAAACCTAGACCTAATCCTAAGATCCTATCCCAATCTGGGGTGGTCCAAACCCAATCCAGAACCAAACCCAAATCCTAAGGCTAACCTAAACCCAAACCCTAAAACTAATCCAAACTCAATCCTAATCCAGCAATCTAGGCTAACCCAAACCATCACCCCCCCCCCCCCCAAAAAAAAAAAGCAAAAACAAAAAGCTTCAAACCCGAAACCCATTGGCCAAATATTCGATAGCCTAACCACCCAATACTCAAACCCAAAATCCTAACTTAGTGCTATTGGGTCAGGATTAAATCCGAAACTCGGACCCAGGGGCTGCTGAACCTTAGTAGCAATCATTCCATCCCGATACCTCTCTTCTTTTTTTTTCTCTTCCTTCACACTGCCATGGAAAGTAACTTAGCACATTCCACGATGATTTTCAAAAATGGAAGGCTGTTCCATGCAACAACCTTCTCAAATGGCAATCAATAATTGCCACATATCCGCATTGATTGCCATAACCCTATCCCCAAATGATGAAATACGAGAGGAAGGTTGCCAAATGATGCAGTAACCTCTTGTAGCTCTGATGGCAAAATACAAACCTTTTCTCGAGTTGGATCGTAAATGCTCCTTCCTCAGATGATGCACCCAGGGTAATGGACGGCCACAACAAACCTACGACAACGACCTCATATACAGCCTGATGAGTTAAAAAAAAGGAAGAAATCTAGTCAAACAAAGGTCTAGCTATGGTAGAAAGACTCACCTGAAAATTCAATCTTTCGATGCCTATTACCCACCACCCAAAGGGCAGTATTTATAATCCTCCTCTCCCTCATCGACTATCCATGCTCATCTGATCAATCTACTTTCTTGATTAATTGAAATAGATCAAATGGCGACACTGACTTCCTATCTAATCTATACAACTAGACATTATCCAGCAATTCCAAAAGATCATTCCTCCTTATCGATGGTTAGAAGGAACCATTAGGAATTATTCTATTCAAAGCAATTTCATCCTAAGATCTTGTCTCCCTTCCTTTTAAATGAAGATCTCTGTCAGCATGTAAGTAGATCCAATGCATACATGTATATTTTTTAATTATATATGTAAAGTTTTGTATTCAGCTGTAAAGAAAAATCATACGATCTATAAAATATATGATATATAATATTTTATTATTTTTTTAATATAATCTTTTTTTTTATTTTTTTATGAATCTAGTTGGAAAAAAATGTATATCGGAAAAGTATAGGCTTCTTCTTTAATTGATTTAAGCATGGCATTCTACGTAAAAAACACATCAAGGAGCAATTATTGTGGATGACGCACGATAAGTCAAAAATATACTTTGTAAAATGTACATGGTAGAACCCAATGTACCTCCGTTGACAACCAACGACGGTTTCCGTTCATCTCTCCCTTGTCGACTCACGGACGTATCAATACAAATCATGCGCCACCGTGGTCGGCGTCCTCACGTGACCCGCAAATCGCGTCTCCTTTGCTGAAATGACATGGCAACGGCTGATAAGTTACGGCTATTTTGAAAGACGTCATGATTTTCTAGCGGAACAGGCTGCTCTCGCACCACCACAGCTCTGCAGCCGTTGTACCGTTACAACGGCCGTTATTTTTAGGCCTCCCTTCCTCTACGTATATACCCCATCGTCACCCGGGGAGGGCACTTCTGGTCACAAGGTCGGTAGCAACGTTTATCCTCTTGGTTCGGAAAAAAAAAAAAGAAAAAAGAGAGAGAGAGAGAGAGAGAGAGAGAAACCTCTCCCGACCTTTTTGTCGTCTGGGGTGAGGGGGGGAGAGGCGAAGCGAATCCTAGATCGCCGACGGCCGAACAGGGGTTTCAGAGATCGCCGTCGCTCGATCTCAACGCGGAGGGAAGGGGGCGAGAAGAGGACCATCTCGGATTTACTCGATCCGACTTCCGACACTTCGATCTCTCCGGGAAGGTTCAGATCATGGCTGCTCTCGCTTGTTTCGCTAATCGCTTGAGGGTTTTCTCTCCCTGAAGCTGAATTCAGCCGTTGAGCTCCATAGGTATGGTGGGATCTCTTCCTCCTCTTCTTGATCTGGTTTTGCCTCCTGCGTTTCTCGATTTTTTTTGGAGTTCTCTGTGCGAATTCGAGAAAGGCGTCGTTTTTAATTAACCACGAGTGTTTTCTAGTCGGGATCTATCTTTTTGCATGGAGAAATCTGTGTAGATCTTTCGAAAATGGTGACCTTTTCTTAATGTTATGTTATGTTCACTAGAATTAGCTTAAGATGCCAGATCATCTCGAGTGCGATTTTGATTTGAAAGCACATTGGAGAAACATTCAATAACGGAATTTGGGAACTGGTCTAGTAGAAAAAGAAGAAGAATATTAGAAGCAGAATCTTGGTTTGTTGTTAGATTTGTAACATACTTGTGCCAAGGATGTGATTTTTCAAGTGATTGGTTGCAGAGTTCAGTAGCTGGTTGGTTTTAGATTTCCACAGTAGTGCGATGGAGGCTGGCAATGGAGTTGAACTGAAGCTCGAGAATGGGGCTTTGGCAAAAGCTCCAGAGGCCGACGAATTCAGTTCAAATGTAAACGAGAAGAATGAAGTTATGGAAAATGGTGCTGATTCTGTGCAAGCTAGTGGTTTCCTGGTCGAAGATCCGTCTAAAGAAGATGGTCTTAAGTCATCCGGGCGAGGGAATGAAGGTTACGAGGCTGTTGGGGCAAACAAAGCCTCGAACCTTTCAAAGGTATTTTCTTCTTTCCCGTCCTTGTTTCCAATTCAGTGAGAAATGTAAATCAGGTGCTGAAAGATGAATTTATTTGTAGAAAACTGGATCTGATGGAGGCAATCGATTGAAGAGTATTAAAACACAGAAGGATCGAGGTGGTCAGAATGGTGCCCCTGTAGAATCACGAAACAAAAAACCTAGCCTTTCGCAGAGCCTCTCATTCCCTGCCAAAGGTACTCTTGCCAGCAGTCTGAGGAAGGGTACCACTTCTGTGAAGCCGGGGAAAGCAGATGTAAAAGGTTTTGGCTCAAATGGCTCCACAGTTTGACCCTTAATTACCGATTGTTTGCTTTCATCTTTCTTTCATTTGATACATTCTTGCCGTCTACCTTCTTCCGTGCTTAATTTTGTGGGCTGAAATGCAGGTGACGTTCCTGCTAAGCAATCTAACTTCACTGCTGCATGCAATACTCAGCAGTCATTGGTGAGTCTCTAAATGCAGGCTGGTAAACTGCTTTTTGTTAAAGAATTACTTCAGAATCTGCATAAATGTTGCATTTGGCTCATGGCATCCTCCTGCTTTACTGATCCTTCCAATTATTGTTTGAAACTAGAAAGTAAAATCTGGCTTGGTGGACGCAGCCATCAATGGTACTTCTTCTGAAGCTGTGAAGTAAGTGCTTGTTTGTGAAGCAGGCTTTACCAGTGGTTTTCTTCAGTTGTTTATCTTCTAATGCTCATGAAGTCCTCTTCACTATTTATGTTATTGCTATAAAAGTAATGAAGTTTGTAGGGTAAATGTTCGATAACTTTTTGTATGGGGCCATGGTGTTCAGCAGATATATTAGATTTGCATGAGAAGATGGTAATAGTAAATATTTAACTGGTATGATGTCGGTCAAATTCCAAAGCATGACATATACACACAGATATCAAATACTAAAAGCATAATACCACCAGTGCAGCGCGTCCATCATGCTTTTCAATCTTTATAGTTGGCCATCCCAGTTCCTTTCTATAATTGAATGACTGTCCCACTTGATCAAATTGGTTTGACAGGTCACATGATGGAAATACAAGGCCCTCGAGATGCTCCTTACCAGCAAAAAATGATGATGATGCCCATTCCACTGCCTCGTAATGTTTCATGCTTGCTTGTCCATTCATTTCTCAATTCAGACTTTCTCTGTATATGTTCTAGAATTTTGTCTTTAGGCTTACGATATTTCTTATCCAGAAGTACCACCACTCCTCGTGCATCAGCCCAACGAAAGAGCACTAGTTCTGGTTTTAACTTCAGGTTGGACGAGCGTGCCGAGAAACGCAAGGAGGTCGGTCGATAGATTGATTTCTTGCTTCTTTGTGGCATGTTATCTCTTGGTTAGCAGCTAGAGATTTGATGGATATTGGTTTCTCAGTTTTTCTTGAAGTTAGAGGAGAAGATCCAGCAGAAGGAATTGGAAAAGACTAATTTGCAGGCAAAAACTAAGGTAATGTGTTCATATAAGCATTGAAGCTTTTCTTGTTTGTTCTTGAAAGCTTCTCCACATATAACTATTAGCTAAGTTCTCTAGAAAATATTATAATACAGGAAAGCCAGGAGGCTGAGATCAGACAGCTGAGGAAGAGCTTGACTTTTAAAGCCACACCAATGCCAAGCTTTTATCAAGAACCTGGCCCTCCAAAAGTTGAATTAAAGAAGGTATAATCATTCTTCTTTCCCCCTTTATAGTTCCATTGTGCGTGCATCAGTAGGTGCATTTTCACCATCTACAACTTAAATTTGATATGTGGGAACACCATAATGTAGTATAACTGATGCTTAAAAACAACACCAAGTGAACTATATTGTTGCATTTCTTTTTATATTACACTTTGAAGTAAATCTTGGGCTTTCTCATATCTGTATAGCCAAACATAATTTGGTAGATACCTTCTATTCTTGTTTAAGATTATGAGTTAGGTGGATGCCTTTTCATCTTTCTTAAAATTGATGAAACAAGTCAATCAGTCCATCTCTGTTGCATCAGATATGTTTTCAACACTGCATAGCATTTGATTTGTCTTTTTTGTTGTCAAAAGAAATATGCATTGCAAGAATAAGTGTTATATGGGTTTTTTGATAGTATGATATTCTGGGGTGACTGGTAGTGCTGATTGATGTCCTATTTCTAGTGCTTATATTCAAACCAATGACTTGGTACTCTTGAACCATGATGAAAATTAATAGTTTTAAACAGAATAATGGATAGGGCTCTTGGTTGGGAGTCAGATTGATTTATGCTAAAAACATACTTGAATGTTGGTCTAAAAGGTATGCATTCTAGAGCTTCAAAACATATTGATGGAAAAAAAATATAGCATTAGTAAATGATTTGGTGAGATTCTGGACCAGGGTTACCTCAATTGCTAGTCGCATAATCATTTTGCAAAATTATGTTTCAAAAGGGTTTGCAATACAATTTGATATCATACAAAAGATGGAGAATAATGATAAAATTTAACTTTCTTTCAATGGATAAAGTTTGGGGTATGCTTTGTTACGGAGAGTTTGTTGTGCTTACATTATGGAACTAAATTGTGAGAAAGTTGCTGAGAACGGGATTCTAGAATAGTAGGAGATAGTCTGCGGGTGGGAGATAAGTAAGAGGTCCAACCAGGGAAAACGTTCAAAGTGGGAGAGTATCCTTTCTAAAATCTCTCAGATGGTAAGTAAGCTGGAAGCAAAACATGTTAGTCCGATATAAATCTCAGTGGTTGTATAAACCTCAAATTTTAACATGTATTATTTATCATTTTTTACTGATCAAAGGGTTTAGGTTTTTGTCGCTTAAATTTTGTCATGATGTTGGATTCCAACAACCAAAAATTCTACTCAAAATTAGATTTTTTTTTTTTCAAAATTTATTATCTAATCTTACCACTATCATATTGGGTTCATTAGTTGGCAGTGAATTTTGAATTACGAACCTGAGTCTGCACCAAGTGAACCAGCAAACTAGGAAATTTAGCACTTGATAGATATTCTAATGCAGACTGACGACTCTCATTCATATGTTATTACTAGTGAGTGTCTTTGAGAAGTTCGAGTTTTGAACCATGATGCCAAAATTTGTATAGTTAAACGAGACAGTAGATAGGACTTTTCGGCAGAAGTTGGATGGATATTTGATTACGGTTAATATAAATACTAATTGAAAGATATGCAGTCTATGGCTGCGAACATGTTGGCATCCGAAAAGATGTGGCATAATATATATTCTTAATCTTATCCATCTCTAATTTAGGCCTTGTATATCTTGGTTCAATATGGTGTAACATGTAGACTCTAAAGTGAATCATTTGACCAAGTTTAGCATTTGGAGTTGGTCAATAGTTTGGAAGCATTGTAAATGAAGAAAGTCCTAGCAGCATCTTGCTTAACAAATACAAATGCATCATATTCATCCTCAAGGTTGTTTTGCCCAGTTTGTATCCTTGGCCAAAAATTTGGCACCAATTCATAATGGGATGATGTCAGGTTGAGAGCTGCTCACAAAGGCTTTCTGAATTCTGGTGGCATATACTTCAATCCATATTATAGACTTCATATAGTTGATAAGATTTGCTGTTTATAGTTGTATTTTGAAAATGATGGTATGTGAGAGTGCTGCATGCTTTTGATAATATATCCTTAGATATAACAATTCCAGAGCCATATTGACTTGGTCTTTTTAAGAAACTTCTAATTTGAAATCATTGAATTGGGAACCTTTCAGCTTTAGTAGGATGAGATTTGTAGAATATTTATTCTCTCTTTAGAGAGAGCTGGTCAACGAAATCCATAAACGGCATGGCTGATAAAGTCATGGAACATGAATATTGGCTTGAAGATTGAAACCAAATATTCACAATAGTCACAAGCATTGTTTCTCTTCTGATTTTACGCGTCATCATGTTTTTCAATGTTTTGGGTATTTGCTGCCATTTGCTGGTACCCGAAGCAATTACCTGCTGACACAGCATGCGTGGTGCTGGCATTTGTGGTATTCCATATCAAAGCAAAAAAAAAAAGTTTTAAATAAAAATATTAAAAAGATATTATTAGTTGTTGTGCCAATGTGTTGAGTGTTGTTTGTAGCAGCGGTTGAAATTCGATATTGTCACAGCAACCCTGATGTGTTTAGCAGATTTTTTTTTACTGCTAATGGAGTAAACCAATAACCCGGAAGAGGCGCACAACCAAGTTTTCAGCCCATGAAAGGCTAGAAATTTCTTGATTGCTTGGCACTTCTCAATCCCTTCATTTTTCTTTAGTATATTTCATTTATCTTCTTTAAAATCATGCTTTAGGTTGTTCCTTAATTTCTCTTATTAATTATTGCTTCAGTGGTAGGTGCTCTTAGAAGCTTTGTGTCCACAACGATTACATGAACATGTAGTGCTTGTCGCTGTGTGCTTATACTTTGACACTATGTGCAGACATGTTTGGATAAAGCTGCATGTATGTTACAAGGACATGATTGTTTTTACTGCTACTAATTGTTTGATCACGTAACAGATCCCACCGACACGTGCTAGGTCGCCAAAGCTTGGACGGCACAAGCCATCTGTTGCTGCGACAGACAATCCTTCTGAAGGTTCGAGTCAGGGCTCACACCCCGCTTCCGACACAAGCAAGTCAAAGGAAGGTGCAGCAAACAATAAAGGAGCTTCCACAGCTTTGAAGAAACCGACTCAGAAATCACCTTCGAGACTGCCGTCTCAGAAATCAACAGCTGCAAAGCCTGAAACAAAACCCCTCAGCACAAAGCCAAAAGTCCCAAACCAAAAGCCCAAAATTGAGAAACCAAAGGTAGAAGAGAATGATGGCAAATCAACAGAAGTCCCTCCTCCAGAAGCAGACATAGCAGTTGAGTCAGTCTTTCTGGAGAACATGGGTGAAGAAGCTAGAGCGATTCCAGAGGATACAACTGAAGAAGCTAATGCCGTTCTGGAGAACACAACAGAGGAAGCTCAAGCTATCCTTAACTTTTCCAGTCCTGGAATTGCTTCCAATGAAGTTTCAGTTCAAGGTTGATGAATTGTGCCTCCTGTCCTATATATTTGTTTGTGCACATTTGTGAATAGTGAGGTGTGTGCTTCTTGGAAAGTCTGATGCTGTTTTCATGTTTATGCATTGAATTGTTTCCTGAGTAGATATTGTTTTGAAGGACATAATTCGGTGTAATGTATATTATTTGATTATTTTTGTGTTCGAGTCATGTGTATTAGCCTCTGACTTGTTGATGGAATCTGATAATGATTTTGGATTGGATGTGATTGAGATTATTACGTTGCCTAGAAGCCAGGCTTTACTATATATGCTGATTCCTAAAACTCAAATCAGGTCGAAGACTTTATTGATGAAAATTGAATGAGGTTTATCATGTTGGTAGAGCACTTCTTGCTGGAACCATCCGGGTACAAAATGCCATGGCCCCTAGAGTGACTGGAGCATTGCAGGGCCTTCGAGCTGCAGCGTATGGTCTTGGTGCCATGAAGATATGGCTGGAAGGGAACTTCTACGGTTGTCTTGGATTCATGGTGCAGACTCCATGGCACATCCACTGCTTCGCGGTATTAGAACTGTTGTGGCTTCACTTCAGGGCTTCCATGCCGGTCTATATCCCACAAGGGTACTCAACCTGCTGGTAGTCTGGCCAATGTGGCCACCCTGCTTCCTCCTCCCAGACTGCCAATTTCCATTCTGATGTTTTTTACTCTGTTTTAGCTGAAGCATGAGGATCATTTTCTACTTCAAATTATTGCTGTATATGCAGTCTCAACCCGCTTGCTTGTGCCTTCCCTCTCCCCATGCTTCGAGAGGCCGTGTTTCGTGTTTCTTACAACTGCCATTTATAAAGATTATGCCATGTAATGACTGTGACTGTTATGTTGCATGCATGCATGCATATATATATATATATATATATATATATATATATATATATATATATATATATACATCATATAAATACTTGAATGTGCAGGTTCTCTAGCATACGACTCATATAGATTTTTTTAATATATCCATATTCCAATTTAACATGTTATATCAAGGTATTTTTATTCATTTTTGTTGGTATAGAATTTGGTTGACACCGGATCGAGCTGGAGTCGAGGAAGACGAGATCGTCGTCAGTGATCTGCAAAATAAAGTTTCATCCGAAGTCGGTGGTGGTGGCTCTGATAGGACCCTCCGACGGTCAAGTTAGTTCTGGCCAACAGAAGTGGAGTGCTCAGTGTGGAGTTCGATAGAGTTTCGAAAAGAAGAAAAAAATTTAGAGAAAACGTATCTGAAGGGTCCTTTTTATAGGTAGAGTTTGTTGTAACTGCCTTGATTAATGACTGTCATAACCATCCTGATAAATACCGATCGTGATTGACTTGATAAATACCGATCGTAATTATCTCGATAATTATAACCGTTCAATAGTGAAATCGCATGTAGAAATCCGTCTGAAGGAATAAGGAGTTCGGCTTCCATAAAAGCCTGACTGGAGGAGGAGTCCTGAAGGAGTTCGGCTCCCGTAAAAGTCCGACTGCTGGAGGAGTCTGGAATGAGTTCGGCTTCCGTAGAAGCTCGACTGCTGGAGGAGTCCCGAAGGAGTTCGGCTTTCGTAGAAGCTCGACTGTTGGAGATATCCGTTAGGAACAGAAGGAGAACCTTGTCTTAACGTGAGCAACATCGAAGGCCTCGTTCATTTAAGACGAGATAAGGGGAGAGGCTTTGACAACGGTCCTTATGTGCTCCCACAGCCCATTAGGAATAGGAGGAGAACCTCATCCTAACGTGAGCAAAGTCGAAGGCCCCCACAGCCCGTTAGGAACAAAAGGAGAACCTCATTCTAACGTGAGCAAAGTCGAAGACCGGGCCTCAAAGTCTACAATAACCGCGGCTGCAGGAGATAAGATCTCTTCCGAGGGTTCGAGCCAACCTCGGCTGCAGGAGATAAGATCTCCTCTGAGCGTCCGTATCAACCTCGGATACCCATTAGGAATAGGAGGAGAACCTCGTCCTAACATGAGCAAAGTCGAAGGCCTCATTCATTGAAGACGAGATGGGGGAAGAGGCTCTGACAACGGTCTTTATGTGCCCCCACAGCCCATTAGGAACAGGAGGAGAACCTCATCCTAACGTGAGCAAAGTCGAAGGCCTCGGTCATTTTAGACGGGATGAAGGTCCCAAAGACGGCCCTATTGTGCTCAACAACAACAGAAGACAAGATCTCCACCGAGCTTCAATTACACTTTCAACCTCGGCTGGAGATAAGGTGCAGAGCCTTAAATAGGACTTCGACAGTCGCCTTTTTGTATTCTCTTTCTTCGAGTCTCGAACTCGAAAGTGAGGAGACTATTGTTGGGGATAAATTTTGCTCCCATCAAAGTCGAGTCTGAAGCTTAGCCTAATGCAGCTGGTAATCATGGAAGAGCCTCAATCGAAAATTTTCTTCCTAGCAGCCAGATTTATTCAGTGGCCAAACTACTCAGCGGACAAACCTAGCCAAACTTCTCAACGGTCGAGCCCCAGTCGAACCTCTTCAACCGACCGAACTTCTCAACAGCCAAATTTCTTTCGAACTCCTCCAACAGCCGAGCTTCTATGGAAGCCGAACTCCTTCCAGACTCCTCCAGCCATCGAGCTTCTACGGAAGTCGAACTCCTTCCGATCTCCTCTAGCAGCTGAGCTTCTATGAAAGCCGAACTTCTTCCGAACTTCTCCAGCAGTCGGACTTCTACGAGAGCCAAACTCCTTCAGAACTCCTCCTCCAATTGGGCTTATATGAAAGCCGAACTTCTTATTCCTTCAGACAAATTTCTACATACGATCCCACTACTGAACGATTATAATTATCACGATAATTATGATCGGTATTTATCAAGTCAATCATGATCGGCATTTATCAGGACGGTTACGACAGTCATTAATCAAGACAGTTACAACAAGCTCCGCCTATAAAAAAGGATTCTTCAGATATGTTTTCTCTAAGCTTTCTTCTCCTTTCCGAAACTTTGCCGAACTCCACATTGAGCACTCCACTTCTATTGGCCAGAGCTAACTTGACCGTCGGAGGATCCTACCGGAGCCACCACCACCGACTCTGGATGGAACTTTATTTTATAGGTCACCAGTAGCGACCTCGTCTTCCTCAACTCCAGCTCAATCCGGTGTCAACCAAATTCTGCACCAACAGATTTGGTGCTAGAAGGAGGGTTCTCTGTTCTTGAGGTTCCCTTGATCTTAAAGGAGTGCTCAGTAGCATCTAGAGTTCTTCTCAGAAAAAATGCCTCTCAGAAAAGCTTTGACCCGGCGATCAACAGCCTCTGCAGTTAGATCCCATCCAGATACATCAGTTCCCACTCTAGCTTCGGTAACTCAAGCTCCACCTACAGCCATAGCGGATTCGGAGCAGTTTAACCTACTGATGTAGTGGGTTCAGAGCCTCATCGAGATGGTACAGGCCATGCGGCAGCCCTCGATGATGACTCCACTAAGAAACCCACCGCCGTTGGAGGGCATGCCCATCGCCGTTAGGAAGGAAAAATAGAGAGCAGAGGATCTAAGTTCGGATCATTGTTCTCCTCCGAAGGAGATCTTCCCCATCTGTAGTCGGAAGCCCTTTAAAGTTTACAACCGAGACGACGTCTTCAATCACAAACTGCGGAAGTTGGACCGACGGATTAAGGAGCTTGGCCACGTCGCCCCAGCTCACCATAACGACGTCCACACCGATCCTCCTTTCTCTTTTCAAATTATGCAAGAGCCCATTCCACCGAATTTCAAGATCTCTCAACTTAAAAGCTACGATGGAACTTCTGATTCGGTTGATCATCTAAAGGCCTTCCGAACCATGATACTGCTTCACGATGCACCAAACGCCATATTATGCCAAGCTTTTCCATCTACCTTAAAGGAAGCAGCAAAAAACTGGTACTCGATATTAAAGTCAGGTACGATCTTCTCTTTTGACCAGATAAGCCATCAGTTCGTGGCTCACTTTATCAGCAGTCGACATCTGCGCCAAAGTTCGGATTCCCTGATGAATATCAAGCAGAAGCAGGAGGAATCCATCTGGACTTATGTCATCCGATTTAACACCATGGCATTGGAGGTCCGGGACCTGGACCAGTCTGTTGCAATGGCCGCATTCAAGAGTGGCCTTCAAAAGAACGATTTGCTATTTTTCTTGAAAAAGAAGTACCCCAGAAATTTTGCCGATCTGCTAGCCCGAACCGAAAGATATGTCCATGCGGAAGAAGCCTTCAAATTGAAGGATGAAGAAGTCGTAGGAGAACGGTGGATGGACGAGTCTAATAAACCCACCACTGATGGAGGGCTGAGTAAAATTCGATCGTGCTCATGGACTCCCTCCAGACGCAAGCGAGCCCGAACTTCTCGAGCTCGTCATCAAAGAAGCCCCGACAAAAGAATGCGAAGAAGTCCTTCTCCCGGAAGGTTCCATAATTACGCCTCCCTCAGTGCTTCCAAGGCTCAAGTTCTGACGAAAATTATGAACCAGCTGCCAAGACCAGAAGAATTACGATCTTTCCCAAACAAGCGCGATCGAAGTAAGTACTGCCTCTATCATTACGACCATGGCCACGACACTAAAGAATGTATTCAGCTCCTCAACGAAATCGAGGAGCTCATCAGGAGAGACCAGCTGGGTCGATTTCTCGGATGGCAGTCTGAAGTAGGAGAAGATCGACCAAGAGCACTGCCATAGCCAGAACCATTAATGACAGAGGAACAACAGAAAGGTCGATCGCCTCCCGAATCATCGACACCACGTCTGGGAGGAGCTTGGTACTTCAGCAATCTGTCATCTCCAACGTCAAAGCTAAGAGGAGCTCGCTCCAAATTATGTGATGACATGAAAAACTATGTAAAAACTATGCAAAAAACTATGCAAAAACTATATGATGATAGGGAAAAAGCAGTCAATAGTGGCCGTGTTAGGAACAAAAGGAGAACCTCGTCCTAATATGAGCCGGTCAATGTCCTTCAATCTTGACTAGAGATAAGATCTCTCCCGAGCGATCGCGCCAACCTCGGCTAGAGTAAAGATCTCTCCCGAGCACCCGAGCTTCAACCTCGACTAGAGATAAGATCTCTTCCGAGCATCTGAGCTTCAACCTTAGCTAGAGAAAAGGTCTCTCCCGAGCGATCGAATAACCTCGGCTAGAGATAAAATCTCTCTCGAGCAACCGAGCCAATCTCGACCAAAGATAAGATCTCTCCCGAGCATCTGAGCTTCAACCTCGACTAGAGATAAGATCTCTCTCCGAGCGATCGAGTCAACCTCGACTAGAGATAAGATCTCTTCCGAGCTTTGAAAGCCTCATTTATCTTAGACGAGATGGAGGAAGAGGCCTAGACAATGGCCCTTATGTGCCCCCATAGCCCATTAGGAATAGGAGGAGAACCTCATCCTAACGTGAGCAAAGTCGAAGGCCTCGTTCATCTTAGACGAGATGGGAGGAGAGGCCCAGACAACGCCCTTATGTGCCCCCACAGCCTGTTAGGAATAGGAGGAGAACCTCATCCTAACGTGAGCAAAGTCGAAGGCCTCGTTCATCTTTAGAAGAGATGGGGGAGAGGCCCTGACAACGGTCCTTATGTGTCCCCATAGTCCATTAGAAACAGGAGGAGAATCTCATCCTAACGTGAGCAAAGTCGAAGACCTCGTTCATCTTAGACGAGATAGGAGAAGAGGTCCTGATAATGACCCTTATGTGCCCTCACAGCTCGTTAGAAATAGGAGGAGAACCTCGTCCTAACGTGAGCAAAGTCGAAGACCTTATTCATTTAAGATGAGATGGGAGAGAGGCTAGCCCATTAGGAACAGGAGGAGAACCTCGTCCTAACGTGAGCAAAGTCGAAGGCCTCATTCATTTAAGACGAGCTAGGGGAAAGGCCCAGACAACGACCCTTATGTGCCCCGACAGCCCATTAGAAATAGGAGGAGAATCTCGTCCTAACATGAGCAAAGTCGAAGGCCTCGTTCATCTTAGATGAGATGGAGGAAGAGACCCTGACAACGGCCCTTATGTGTCCCCATAGTCCATTAGAAACAGGAGGAGAACTTTATCCTAACATGAGCAAAGTCGAAGGCCTCGTTCATTTAAGACGAGATGGAGAGAGAGGCTCTGACAACGGCCCTTATGTACCCCCACAGTCTGTTAGGAATAGGAGGAGAACCTCGTCCTAACGTGAGCAAAGTCGAAGGCCTCATTCATTTAAGATAAGATGGAGAGAGAAACCTCGACAACGGCCCTTATGTGCCCCCATAGCCCGTTAGGAACAGAAGGAGAACATCGTCCTAATGTGAGCAAAGTTGAAGGCCCCACAATCCGTTAGGAACAAAAGGAGAACCTTGTCCTAACGTGAGCAAAGTCGAAGATCGGGCCTCAAAGTCTACAATAACCTCGGCTACAGGAGATAAGATCTCCTCTGAGAGTCCGAGCCAACCTCGGCTGCAGGAGATAAGATCTTCCCCGAGGGTCCGGGCCAACCTCGACTGTAGAAGATAAGATCTCCCCCGAGGGTCCAGGCCAACCTTGGCTGTAGGAGATAAGATCTCCCCCGAGCACCCGCATCAACCTCGACTGCAGGAGATATCCGTTAGGAATAGGAAGAGAACCTCGTCATAACGTGAGCAAAGTCGAAGGCCTCATTCATTTAAGATGAGATGGGGGAGAGTCCTGACAATGATCCTTATGTGCCCCCACAGCCCGTTAGAAATAGGAGGAGAACCTCATCCTAACGTGAGCAAAGTCGAAGGCCCCCATTGCCCGTTAGGAACAAAAGAAGAACCTCGTCCTAATGTGAGCAAAGTTGAAGACCGGGCCTCAAAGTTTATAATAACCTCGGCTGTAGGAGATAAGATCTCTCTCGAGTACCCGTAACAACCTCGGCTGTAGGAGATAAGATCTCTCCCGAGGGTCCGGGCCAACCTCGTCTGCAGGAGATAAGGTCTCCCCCGAGCGTCCGCATCAACCTCGGCTGCAGGAGATACCCATTAAGAACAGGAGGAGAACCTCATCCTAACGTGAGCAAAGTCGAAGGCTTTATTCATTTAAGATGAGATGGAGGAAGAGGCCCTAACAACGGTCCTTATGTGCCCCCACAGCCCGTTAGGAACAGGAGAAGAACCTCGTCCTAACGTGAGCAAAGTCGAAGGCCTCGGTCATTTTAGATGGGATGAAGGCCCCGAAGACGGCCCCATTATGCTCGACAACAATAGAAGACAAGATCTCCGCCGAGCTTCAATTACACTTTCAACTTCGACTGGAGATAAGGTGCAGAGCCTTGAATAAGACTTTGGCAGTCGCCTTTTTGTACTCCTTTTCTTCGAGTCTCGAATTCGAGAGTGGGAGAACTATTATTGGGGATAAATTTCGCTCCCGTCGAAGTCGAGTATGAAGCTTAGCCTAATGCAGGTGGTAATCACGAAAGAGTTTCAATCGAAAATTTTCTTTCTAGCAGCCGGATTTATTCAGCGGCCGAACTACTCAGCAGACAAACCTAGCCGAACTTTTTAGTGGCCGAGCCCCAGCTGAACCTCTTCAGCCGGTCGAACTTTTCAATAGCCGAACTTCTTCCGAACTCCTCTAGCAGTTGAGCTTCTATGAAAGTCGAACTCCTTCCGGACTTCTCCAGCAGTCGGGCTTCTACGGGAGCCGAACTTCTTTAGGACTCCTCCAGTCGGGCTTTTATGGAAGCCAAACTCCTTATTCCTTCAGATGGATTCCTACATGCGATCCCACCACTGAACGGTTACAATTATCACAACAATTACGATCGATATTTATCAAGTCAATCACAATCGATATTTATCAGGACGGTTACGACAGTCATTAATCAAAGCAGTTGCAACAAGCTTCGCATATAAAAAGGGACCCTCCAAATACGTTTTCTCTAAGCTTTCTTCTTCTTTCCAAAACTTTGCCGAACTCTATACTATGCATTCCACTTCTGTTGGTCAGAGCTAACTTGACCATCGGAGGGTCCTGTCGGAGTCACCATCACCGATTTCGAATGAAATTTTATTTTGCAGGTCATCGACGGCGACCTCATCTTCCTCGACTCCAACTCGATCCGGCATCAACCAAATTCTGCACCAATAATTTTTTTTTAAAATAACTTTATCAAGGACTTTATGGCTAATCCCATGATCTTCTATAATATATGGTTATAGTTGTCATACAGGGTAAGGGTGTTATGAAAATCCTTTTCATTTAAATTTTTTGCCGATTCCATGCGATCCGGAAGTCATTAACGCATATGGCAATTTTAACTCTTCACCAAAAATCAACAGTTTGCCCAGAAAATGATTTCCTTTTGTTCTCGTTATTGAGTATTTCTTCCTATATTTTCTCCGATAATTATTCTTCGCCACGAAAAAGATGTCCAACCAAAATAATGGAAATGTCCTAAGCATTTGAAGCATTTACTTACAAGGCTAATTAGGCCACAACAATAAATGTTTCAAGGTATGCCATGATTCGATGAGGTTGTGTTGGCCAAAAAAAAAAAAAAAAAACCTTTATTTTTCATGTGTGAAGGGTATGCATTGAAAAGGCTAGCTAAAGGGAAAACAAGAACACGAACCCAACCACTCATCCCTTAAGAATACACAAGTCAATAGCGCAATCCAAATCGAAGGGAAAACGAGACCAGAAACATGTATAGAAGAATACGTGTATATTAAAAATTCAATTTGAGGTGGAATTGAACTCTGATAGAGTTGAAATCATGGTGTTTAATAGAGATGGTCAAGAAAGCAGCATATCTACCGCGACTCGGAGCAACATAGGTGTGCCCTGAAGGAAATTCATCTACCACCATTTTCTGGATTAATTTGCATTCTTCTTCAAAACATGCAACCAATCTTTAGCTAAAGGATTAATTTGCATGAGCTATTCCTGTTTCCACTGCAGTTTGCATCTACCGCGAGGTCAATCGGGCACCTGTCTGCTAGCAAATGCAACCTGACGATCTCTCATCCTAGTTGTTTTTAGTTTTGTTCTAGTTCTTGCCTCCTCAATCCTCATGTAACCAAAAAAAAAAAAAAAAAATCCATCATCTCACATGTATAAATAATAATAATAATAAATGTCTTTTTGTAGATTCAGTTTTCAAACCAGTTCAAACAGGGCCACGTTTAAAATCTACAAATATCCAACCTAGTTCCGAACCTCACCAAGCTTTTGCCATTTTGTAGTCTCAGAGATGTACAAAATATGCTTAGGCACCACACACCGTCCCCTGCACAATAAAGGTGGCATTTGATATGGAGTAATTCATTCAAAATCAAGCATGATGTGGATGATAGTAATGAGATCATCATATTAGATTGTACTATGATGATCTTACTTGATAGTAAGCTTAAATCATCCCCATTTATCAAATTATTATCCAACTCAATAATAGAATATCCATTCTTATGGTCGGAAATTTAAGATCAGAATAGTAATTTTAAACTAAAATTTAAATATAAAAATATAAAAAAATATTATTATAATATTAATATATTATATTAATATTATATTATCTTATTTTATATTATATTGATAATATATATTATATTTATAATATATATTATACTATAATATATTATCAATCATATCGTTGTCATAATGATTCAATGATAATTTTAAATTAAAATAAAAATATTTTATCATACTTTTATATTTATATAATAAAAATATTTAATATATTACTTCTTTTTATTTTTTTTATCAAAATAAATATATATATTAATAAATAAAATATTATAAATATACAAAAAATATTATTAATAATTAATATATTTTTATAGAATTAATAATTTATAAAACTAATCAATATATTTTTATAGAATATATTAAAAATAATTTTAGTATTATATTACTAATCTTGAATTCTTATAGAAAATCAAAAAATAAATTATCTATGAAGATTTTTAATTATTAAATTATAATTTATTTAATATAATGATCGGGATCATATCACCATAGGATTTATGTGAATCCCATTTGATCACCACCAAGCGTGGTAATCTAATTCCACCCCGCCTCCACCCCGAATGCAGTGCCTCCAGATTCGCACCCGAGCCTCATGGTTGATGACGAAGAGTGGCGGTATTCTAATTCCACATCTTCCCTCTTCCCTCTTTCCCTCTTCCTCTCCTACTCGTGCTAGCAGTACTAGTCGTCGGCTCGTCGTGGCATCCCCCAATTCCAATCCTCTCTCCCTCCCAGGAAAACGAACAAGAAACGAATCGCAATCTCTTTCGGTAGGGATAATTGATCCCTCGGACGAAATCTCATGCCCTAGTCTTGACTACATTCCCCCGTACTCTTCCTTTTATTTCATCAAGAACCCTAGCTCGCCCTTTCCTTTTGTTTCTTACTCTCTTTTAGTGCCCCCCGATCTTACGTTACTTGATCATTACTGCGTTCTCAAGACCAGAGGATCATTGTATCTGTTGAAAAGATTCGATCTTTGGAGTGTTTTGTTGCTTTCCGACGGCGTTCCCGCCATATGTTTCTCCCATTCCCGTCAAGAACCCTCCTTTCCTTTCTTCGTTTTCTTTCCTCCCCCTCCGCCGCAGCGACTTTTAGCGTCTCATGTTCTTTATTCTCGTCGCAGGACAACACCGCGCCCTAGTTTCGGTGCAAAAGATTCGATCTTGATGGTGGTTGGCCTTGTCTTCTGAGTTAGGTCAGGGCTTTGGAGGGGAGACTCGCATTGGATCAGCAGTGGGAGGACACGATTCTGGAAAATGGTGTGTTGGGTTTTAGGGTTTCTTGCTTCGTTTTTCACTCATTGGAATAAATACTAAATTTGCTTTCTCTTTTCTTTTCTTTTCAAAAAATTGTTCTCTTGCTTCTGGGTTGATGAAGTCGTCGGATATAAGGAAATGGTTTATGAAGCAACATGACAAGGGGAACGGGACTGCTTCCAAGCCTGCTGCAAAGCCTGCGACGGCTTCTTCTGAGAAGCCGCCTTCACCTGTTTTAGACAAAGTGGTAACGCTCTCGTCTTTGATCCTTTTTTTCTGAATTCTCATGTGGATTCTTAGTGAATAGAAACAGAGAATAGGTGATTTCCAGGAACAGCTCTTATCAACAAAAGACAATTATAACAATAAGCTTTTAATTCTGATTCAATAGTTTCCTCTATATTAATTGGGAGTCTGTTGGAATTTGGTATCCAAGCTAAGTTGATTTTTCGTTTCAGAAGGACGGGGAAGGACTCAAGAAATGCATATGTTCTGATTTCAAGAGATTTTCTTTTAAAGCTTAATTCATCAAGTTGATATATTTGTTAAATGCCATTCTAATGTGGAATATATCTAATCCAAAGAACATGCTTTTCTGATTCTTAAATGATGGTTACAGTTTTTTACAGTAATGCTGTGCCTGGATGTCTAGCTTTTGTTAGTATAACATCTCAATGCAAGCATTGCATTTGGACTTTCTTGTGGGAAACCCAGGTGCAAAGAGCTCAAGAGAGTTCAGGTAGAAGAAAAACTAGCAAATACTTTGCAGCTACTACTGCAACAGAATCAGGCTCTAAACAAACAACAAAAGATGAAAAGGTGATGGAAAAATCACCTGCAAAGAGGAAGGCCCAAAAAATTAGCGAGGATTTTCAAGATGATGTTAAACCAGTGCCTGCAAAGAAGTTACACAAGGATGAAGATGATGACTTTCTGCCATCCAATGACAAGAAAAAGGCAACTGTGGTCAAACCCTCCAAGAAATTGAAGAGTGGATCGGGTGGAGGAGTTTCAAAGAATTCTGTTGATAAGGATGATGATGATTATGATGAAGATGAGCTTGATGATAAATATGTTGAGACTCCCGTTAAAGCTGGCGGGAGAGGCAGGGGTGGAAGAGGAGCTGGAGCAGCTGCAGGAGGAAGAGGCAGAGGTGGTGGAAGAGGTGGGTTCATGAATTTTGGTGAGAGGAAGGATCCACCACACAAAGGAGAGAAGGTGATTTAATGAAAGGCATGATGCAATCTGATGAAACTAACATAATCTGTTTATTTACTCTGAAATGTCATTGCTGTCTTGCTATTTTAGGAAGTTCCAGAGGGTGCTCCTGAATGTTTAGCTGGTCTGACTTTTGTTATAAGTGGGACACTTGACAGGTAATTTGCTAGTTATGATAAGGGTTTGCCCGATAATGTGAAAATAGTGATTTTTCCACAATTTTTTTTTTGTACACAAACCAGTTATAAAGTCTGATGTGTAGCTTCTAACTTGCAGTTTGGAAAGGGAAGAAGCGGAAGATCTAATTAAGCGCCATGGTGGTCGGGTCACTGGATCTGTCAGCAAAAAAACAGTAATTATCATAGTATCTTGCTATTATTTGTATCAGATGTTTGCATGTCCTATTTTTAAGTGGCATGATTTGCTTACAGAGTTTCCTTCTAGCTGATGAAGACGTTGGTGGAAGGAAATCTTCAAAAGCCAAAGAGTTGGGGTGTGCTCCATAACTTTGATTTTATAGTATCTCCAAGGCATTGGATGTTCCCAGGTTTTCCCTAATTGCTTCCTTTTTGATCTCTTGTAGTATCCCCTTTCTTACTGAGGATGGGTTGTTTGATATGATCCGAAAATCAAAGCCTGCAAAAGCACACGTGCGGGAAGAACAAAAGAAGAAGGTTGACAAATCACCAATAAAGAGCACTCCGCTTAAAGTTGAAGCAAAAGGTATACTTGGAACCTGCTCAAAATTGAATCTCTCTCTCTCTCTCTCTCTCTCTCTCTCTCTCTTTCTCTCTCTCTCTGTGTGTGTGTGTGTGTATCCTTTTTCTTGGTTTTGTTGGGGGGGGGGAGGGGTTTGCTTAAAATTGTTTCAACTTAGACATCATTGCATCAGTCTTAGTCAATCTTTTAAAAGGTGACTGTTGTATGCAGGTGGTCAAGGACCTACATAGTGCATATGCATTTTTGCAGGTTGCATATGCAAACACATATGCAGTTAGTATTTTAAATATCCGGAATAAATAAATGCATTATGTGCAATGGTATGGCTATATTTTTACATTGTTAATATACATTTAGCTGTTTTGCTTGAAACCTGCATGCAACCCAACCATTAGCTTGAACATACTTTATTTACATGGGCCTACATAAGTGTTGCCACATATGCGGTCACACAATGCTAAAAGGGCCATGCATGTGGTCACACAATGATAAGTAGGCTGCGTATGCAGCTATATAATACTAATTCTCTGGCATATGTGTCCTCAAAGTGCTAAGCAAACCGTCTTTTCAACCATGTGTTCCAAGCACATATAATATCTGCATATAATGCAAGTGGTGTGGTTAGGAGGCCTGCATACATGTGTGCAGTCTTATCCACCACATGTTAGGATGGTGGTTCTAGTTGATTGTTATGTTGGCATATTGCACCATGAATTCATGGTCCTTGCAAACATTCCTGTCTGATATTTTCATATTTCACTTATTCATTTCCAGTATTGCTCTTAGTTCAGAGTAATATTGATCCACTTGGCTTTTCTTAGATTCTGCAGTCTTTAAGTTTCGTTGAGTAGACTTTGTGCTTGATTCCAGCTTGCTAGCTGGTTTAATTTCTCAACAAGTTAAAAGATTGACAGCCAATGACTGAAAACCTTTCTCATATTTGTATTGCTGTTAGGAAAACTGTATTTAATTTTCGATTAACATAAGGACTGGCGAAGGTCATGAATTATTTTGATCTTACCATTTGGCTGTTGTATTCACATGAAAACTTCCAGTACTCTGGCAGATAATTCAATTTTTGGTACTTTGATTCTTCTATAATCAGTGTAATTCCTTCGTTTGGTTCAAGTTTAATCTGTGATCTTGTCATTCAATATCCATGCAATAGCAACTTTGTTTTCTTTTTTTTTTTGAAAGTTTTGGATTCATAAACACACACAAGCTTTACTGAACCTCCTTATATTATCTTTTTTAACTTTTATGATTCTTTTCTGAGTAAGTGTATAAATTGCATTCCCCTGACTCTCGCTTAGATATGATATCTACATATTTGAGTAATAAATAGCTCCTTTTGTCTGTAATTGATGTATTTTATATGTGTGCTTGTGCCTATTGATTACATGCAGCTGGTAGGCCTGCTAGTTGTTGCTATATGTCCTTTGATATAATATCTAGTTAAGATTTGTTTATGCTTTTGGCTCATTCTATTGGTGTTCTTTTCTTTCTTTTTTTTTCAATAGTATTGTTTCTTTGATGAAAGTTTATAATGCTGATGTTTTTGGTGTTATTTTGTCTGGGGATGTCAGGTAATTGCTTAAGGTGATTATCATGTTCAGTATCTCATACCTGTTGCATATTTCAGAAAATGAGTTTTTGTCAAAGATATATGGAGTAATACATGTCACTTCACCCTTTTTTTTGTGTGTATGGCCATCCATGAACCATGCCCATAATTAAATAAATATTTGTAGTTACATTTTTAATGCATACATGTATGCATGACATCATGGATGCATTTAAATTATGCATGCTTGCTTAGTGGTCATACAGAAAATCTTTTAGTAGCGATGATTAGGAGTAGTGAATTATGGCAAATAAGAAAAAAGCCCCCTTGAGTCCGTGACCGTTCATATTTGTCAAATATCCTAGGTGACTTTAGGTGATAGACCTAGCCTTTGGTCTAGGTGATTGCCCTGGCACCTCGACAATTGACCAAGAGTCTTGACAATTGCCTTGGCAATGGACTTGTTATAAAACCACTTGATCTTTCTTCTGTTCACCCATAATAAATTCAGCCAACATCCTTTGGTTCAACTATTCCATTATAAGTTGTAAAGATAGAACTTAAACTATTTAGGGAGCTAAGTTTACTTTTATTTAATACATTAAGCTTTAATATAATTCAGTTTCAAGTTAAAACTATACTGACTGCACAAATATGGTCTTGGATAATGCATAACAAAATGAAATAATGTGAAAATCCTTCTCTTGATGTCTTTTTTCTTCTTTGTTCTTTTTTTATTTTGTTAATAGTTTTGACTGAAACTCTGCAATTTGGAGCAAAATTATCGAAACTGCAGAAACTGTTGAAACCAAAGTCTACTGAGGGGCTGCAACTGAAACTAAAACCAAGTTTTAGAACCTTGGTAAGTGTGGATTTAAGTTCTGAGAAAGGATACAGAGGCTTATGATGGTTGTTGTAGCTCTTAACAATTAATGAAGATAGATATGTAAAACCAATCCCAGATAATTGAAATTTGGAAGTCTTTGATGGCTATGGTTACTTGTGGCAATGATTTCAAGTGGTAGGCGAGTTACTTTCTTTATCCTGTGACCTATTAAGCATCATCTGGATGGAAGTTATGAGAAGCACAGAGAGACTGCATGCAATTCTAGATATACGGTTATCCAGGGATGGATAGTGAAGAATGGACCATATATTTAATTGCAATTCTCTGCACTAATATTTGTTGTCTGTGTAATGGTTATGGTTTGTGCGTTAAGGTACCAACTATTGTCTGTAACTTCTTAACTTTCCAAAAGATGTGATTGATCGTATGATAGAGTTATACTGAACATGCTTACATATGGTAATCATTAGTCAATTGTTGGTTGCAAACTCTTGTAACTGGTTTGGTGAATTCATCCAATTTCACCTAATTTAGACCATCGGTTGAATCCTGGTCCTTTCTCAATACAAAGTTCCCTGGAGGTTGGTTGTGTGATTCATAAAACAAATCCATACCAGATCTGACCAGACCAGGCTCCTATAATATGAAGTACCTTGATTATGTAAATAGATCTTTCTTTATCCATTCCAAACAAGCAAGTATACTAGAGTTCATTTCTTTATTCTCAATGATGAATGTAAGCAAGTTCAGTCAGTACTGAATCTGGATCTGATGCAACCTATGATATGCTAATTGCCAAAATGGACTGTGACTTTAACATAATTAGTGGATTGCATTAATATGTTCATAGGTACGTTGTACAATCATGCATATGTGGTCATTTTGTCTCCTATAAGTTCTTTAACATTATCTATTGAATTTTGGAGTAAGAGAAAACATTATCAATGTAATGTCTGCTTTACTTTTTTATAAGCTCCAGTTCTAAGTAATTGTTATTCTTTTATGTAATCGTCCTGGAGACTTTATTTGCTTAAAATTGTAAACTGTTTACAATGTATCTTGATTCATTCAGTCTCTTTCAGTAGATCAAGTTGGTTCTGGAGGAAGAAAAGATGCTGCAAAAATTGTTAAGTCGGGCACCGCTCCTGGCAAGCCAAAAGTCCAATCCGCTGACCGCAGTTCATTGACATGGACCGAGAAATACCGACCTAAGGTTCCAAATGACATCATTGGCAACCAGTCACTTGTATGGAACTCTCTCTTTACCTTTGTTATCATTTTTCTAACTGGATTTCATTGCAGAAACTTCAGCATTCTGCTGCCATGTGTAGGTTAAGCAACTGCATGATTGGTTAATGCACTGGAATGAACAATTTCTGCATGCTGGCCAAAAGGGGAAGGGGAAAAAGCAGGCTGATAGTGGATCCAAAAAAGCTGTACTCTTAAGTGGATCCCCTGGGATTGGGAAAAGCACTTCAGCGAAGTTAGTTAGTCAGATGCTTGGATTTCAGGCTATTGAGGTGTGTTTCTATTGTTTCATAGTTCTGCCTTTTTTATGGGATATGTAGCTAAGTTGGGTATGCTATTGGATTTTTTAATGATATTTTGCTCTTACTTTTCTCCTAATATTTCTGCCAATTTCTTTTTCAGGTTAATGCAAGTGATAATCGTGGCAAGGCAGACACCAAAATTGTTAAAGGAGTTGGTGGAAATACATCAAATTCTATCAAAGAACTTGTCAGCAATGAAGCCCTAAGTTGTGGCAAGAACTGGTTGGTTTTACATGGTGCAAGTCTTTTAATTGCAGTAGAAATAATGGCTTTGATTCTTCTAATACTGCTGGTAATTTAAATTACAGGTCAAAGCATCCAAAATCTGTACTGATCATGGATGAGGTTGATGGTATGTCTGCTGGAGATAGAGGTGGTGTTGCTGATCTTATTGCTAGTATAAAAATATCTAAAATCCCTATCATTTGCATCTGCAATGACCGCTACAGTCAGAAACTTAAAAGTCTTGTCAACTACTGCCTACTGCTTAACTTCAGGAAGCCTACTAAACAGCAGGTTGTCTTAATTCGTGAGTTGTTTCCATAAAACAGTGCTTGCTTATCTATGTATTTTTCATGTCTTATGACCTCTATTGCTTTTAATTGTTGTTTTCTGTTTTAAAATAGGTCAAAGTTATAAGTAAACATTTAATTAAAGAGGACCTGGCTAAAAAGTTTAATACTTTTGAGCATGCTCACAACTCTTTGGACACCTCTTGTTGGCATGGTGGGGATAGGTGTTGATAGCAGGCTCTTAGATGACTGTTTGGTTGCTATTAATTGCTAAAAAACATATGAATACATGAGCATAGTTTGGTAAATGCACTGGGCTTAAGGCCAAGTTACTTGTACAAGTACAGTTGCATTAGAAATTGACCAGAGAGTTGATACAATGTTTTTACCATTTCTAATATGCTTTGAATGCAAATTTGTGAATATTATCACATAGTTATGGTTTTCATATTTTGTTCTCTACTTTGCTTGTGCTTTTTTTTGAGCATGACTTGGCTTGTTCTTATGTCTTGTTTATGTAGTTGTCTAGTATTTTTTTTTCCTTATTCTTTGTATGCCAAATTTATTACACATAATAGTTATCCATGACTTGACATGGGATAGCAAATGCTGCCTCATGTTCTTAGAATAATGAATGATCAACTGTTGCCGACTGGTAGGATATTAGTGTACCAGGTAAATTGTGCTGGTGGTAAAGATGATTGTTTGATCTTTCTTCGGTGGAGCTAGTTTTATGGTGAAGATGCTTGTTCTTTGGCTATGTAGATTTCTTCATCTCTAGTGACAACTTGGAAAAATGTGAAATTTAACTGCTGATTTCTAGCTTTTGCATGGCAGATGGCAAAGAGGTTGAAGCAGATTGCAGATGCTAGAAGTCTCCAAGTTAATGAGGTGCCTTGTGAAGTTAACATCATCCTTTTTTTTTCTCCTTTTTGTTCTTCTGTCCTTGTTTTGATTAATCTGATGGAAAATATGCAGGGTTTCATGCATGAATTTTAAAATATTTTTGAAAAATAATGCAGTGGAATATGCAGATTAAACCATTTAATCTACAAATGCATGTAATCTAATTACTAAACCCTATATCTAGGACCTATAACATGTCATAATGCATTCTAAATCTGAAAATAAAAGTGTTTGGTCTTGATCGAATCAATATCCTAGATCTAGAATAATTCTAGATCTAAAATCTAGATCACATCTAGGTGAGAGAAGAGATCATATCTCTTACCTTAGGCGGGTTGAGAACTCTACGGTTGATTTTCGTTGTTGCTTTTGAAGCCGCACATGAGTTCGGTCTCTACTGGTGATCCACACGAGGCTGCAATAAAATTGGAGGTTCGTTGAACGAAGATATGCTCGAAGTGCTAGCTTCTCGCGGATCCCTCCGGATGGTTAATCTAAAATTTATTCTTCGGATCTCTTGGACATTCCAAGAGATGAAGAATAAGAGGAGGATTAGGAGAGAAATCCAACCGTTGGATTTTTCAAAAATCAGAAATTAAATACATTAGAAAAGATCCTAAGAGAAGATAAATCTTCTCTTTCAGGACATCAATGACTGATGTCCTGAAAACATCCTTATGCTAGGACAAAGGAAAGAGCTTCTTTTCTAGGTTTTTCTCATATTTCTAGATCTCACACACTCTGATTTTTCTCGTAGAAAAATCATACAAAAATATAGAGAAGAGTTCTCAAAGAAACCCTAAGAGAAGACCATCTTCTCTTTTCTTTCTCTCATCAGGACATGATCAGATTATGTCCAAAATTGATCTTCATGTCCCAACATCTTGGAGCATAGATCCTCATGCCCTCATCCTCTCTCTCTCTCTTAGATTTTTATCATATAAAAATAGATCAAAAATAAAGGATAAAGATTTTTAAACAAAATCATAAGAGAAGACAATCTTCTCTCTTACCTTGTCTCTTTAAGGCATCAACCTTTGATGTCATAATTGAAGAATTTTCTCCAAGGAAGTAGGCGCATATAATCCCCACGCCAACCCTTCTTTTCTTCTGCTTTTTCATCGTGGAAAATTAGAAATTTTTGACGCCTAAAAACTATTAGAAGGTGGCGTCCAAGAATATAGGAAGACTAGGTCAAATTGACCTAGTCAAACAAGAAAACAAGAAGGTGGCCTCCCCACAATTTCGTGCGTGAGATACCTTAAACCATCGTCCAAAATTTGGAAGGAAAGGGGCGAACAAAATATAATATGGTGTGGGAAAAAAAGGGCGCAAGAGAGGGAGTTTGAGAGATCTTGGACTCTATCTCATGCATAACAAATTCTCATATTTGACCAAGTCAAATATCATTTGAAATCCACCAGATATTGGGGCGTGGGATACCATTTTTAAGTGAGGAATAATTCACGTAAAATCTGGAATTAATGTAGGGCATGGGCTTTTCTTAGGTGCAAGGAAAGTGAGAGAGTCCCAGTTGGATTTGGACTCCTATTTGACTAGGTCAAAATAAGGTTGAACCCAATTTAAATCCCATTTAAATCAGATTAAATGCAATCCAATTAAGGGTGATCTTAGTCCAACTAGGAGCTTAATTAAATCAGGTTTAAACTACATTTAAATCTAATTTAAATTCCAAGTCAATTTGGAATTAGGTGCACTCAAGACCTAGTCTAATAAGGACTTATTCTTCCTTGCAATTGGCTTCTCCAATAAATCAATTAGATTTAATCCAATTAAATCCAAACCAATTCTAATTGAATCTAATTCAATTAAACTTGATCTCAGCTCGATTGCTCAATCAGATTGAGCCAATTAGCAATCCAATTGCTAATTGATCCTCTTGCAACACTTACATTAGGTCAAACATCAATCGCATTGAATGTTTGACCTCAGAACGATTCTCAATCGTCGATTAACCATTTGATTAAGTTACAACCTCTAATGTATGTGACCCTATAGGTTCGAACTTAAGCCGGTAGCACAGGAATCAATTCCTATACCAGTCAAAGTAACCATCTAGCAATGGTTTCCGATATCCGGATAGATCGAATGTATGCAAAGCAACATTCTTGGAACCCTGGCCCATAGTTACCGTATAATTCATCCCTATGACTAATAATACTCAAGACAACTTCGAGTACGCTGTCAACACTCATACAAGTCATCTTTATTGTGTCTCAAAATTTTGCAAATCTCGTGACTCATGGGGATTACTCAGGCCTAGGTTTTGCTAAATTGAAACACAACGAGACATTCTCTTCCTGAAACTAATCAAGAGTGGTCAATCTCATCTTGACTTACACACAGACTTCACAAGTACTTGACTGTACCCAGAAACCTTCCGAATCTATATTAGAAATACAGGCAGTCCCGCATCAAAGTACAGTGAGTTGCTTGCAAGTCACTATGGTGATCTCAGGTCGGAGGGACATTTATACCCATTGGCCTTAGCTAGCTACTCTTAACAGTAGAGTACTACATTGATCACGTTTAACGCAGATATATTCCTATATCTCACCTGGATGCCATACCAGTATTTTCACACTTGGTTACGAGGATAACCAGCGCATATGGCATACAGCGATCTATACTCGATAAATTATCATCTTTATTAATAACTTATCATTTAGTCATGAACAATTTAAGAACCATCCGATAAATCCTTCTTTATCGATTGATTGTGGTTCTAAGGACTTCATTATAATTTAGGAATTCATTTAAGAAAGATAAAATTTTTATGATGAATCAGCCAAATAACTATTATCATTAGATAATTCATATACTAATTCCAATCATCTACCACTTAGATGATTGGCTTTATGACACATTTTCCAACAACTTCCACTTGGACTAAAGCCAATCAGAACGATATCAAATATCTTATCTTCCATTTGAGTTCGTAGAACTCTTTAGTTCCACGGTAGTCTTAGCAAATGGGTCAGTCAAGTTCTCCTTTTTCATCGATCTTTCAAAGATCGACGTCATCCTGATCTAAAATCAAAGATGATAGCGATGCAGAATATGCTGATCTTTTGGTTTTTTAGCCTGAGCTATCGCTCCAGTACTATAATAGGACTGGACCATCGGTGGAGGGTGCCACTCCCAACCTGCTAATGAACCTCAGCAACTACATAGCTTATATGGCAGCATCATTTGCTATGATATATACTCTACATCACTAACTGAATAGGCTACAATATCCTACTTGGAATCTTTCCAGCAGATTGCTCCTGTAATTAAGGTATGACCCAACATTTTCTTATTGTCATCTTGTTCTGACTGAAATTAAAATATCCATATGTTTTAAGTCAGTATTTACATATTTGAATCACTGGACCTTAGTATTTTCCAAATACTTAGAGATTGTCCATACAATCTTTCAGTGGTTCATACTTAGATTAAACTGATATCTACTCACTACATTAGTGAGCATACCATATCTGATTTTGAACATGGAAAAAATTAGATGACAGCTAAATTCTTATTCCTTGCAATGCTGGAATGCCATTCTCGATTAAGAGAACTTCATCCACAGACAACGCAAGGAATAACACTACAGAACATTTTGCTCACTTATATATGCAGGATTTATCTTTGTTCATAACAAAGACATACGTTCAAAACGTATGTTATAAAACTGAGATAATAGCCAAACGGACTTTACAGGTCTTTACCTTTTCGTCTGCACTACTCTGATCCTTTTGAAAATTCATTCACACCTAATGGGTTTTATCCCTTCATGTGAGTCATCTAGTGTTTATACACTATTTGATTTTCATGGACTTCAATTTGGATTATGTGATTCCAAGCCACTTCTCATAGTTAGACCACTGCATTGCATCCCTATAGGTGATCGGATCTTTGTTGTTCTCATCGAACTCAACAGGATTACCATCCCAGACCTAGATATTGAAGCATATGTCTGGCTAATGCGGTACTTTATCGGATCTCCTTAAAGGTGCTATTTTAATGGCCTCCGAATTTGATTTGATCAAATCTGGTTCTGTAGGTTTACTAGATTATATCGATTTGTTTCTACCAGTCAAACTTTCTTAAGTTCAACTTGATAGGCATCAGTTCCTTCTCTAAGGAACTCCTTTGCAAAAAGAATGCCCTTCTGCTGATGAACATCTTATGTTTTTCAGCATGGTAGAATTAATAACCCTTAAACATCTATTGGACCAAGATCCAAGTTTATCTGTATGCAAACTTATGACATAAGCTAATCAACCTTAAATCCGAAGGTGAAAGAGTCTAGGTCTACGCCCAATCCATATCCCATATGGAGATTTACAACAAATTTATTCGATATATATTCAGAGTAAAATTAGTAGTCATAAGAGCATAATCCTGAAACAGGCAGACAAGTAAATCCTATTGTGGATTGAATCATGTTTAATAAAGTTCAACTTCTTCTTTTAGATACACCGTGTTCCAAAAAGAAATCCACTGAGAGAGAATCCTATTTTCTCCTAGATGTTACAAACTCACTGGATAAGTATTTGCCTCTTAGATCTGATCGAAGAATTCCAATACCATTTTCAGTTTGTTCTCCAATTTTATTATTGAATCGTTTGAACATTTCAAATGATTCAAGCCAGACGTACCCATGCCAAGATAGGTCGTCTGTAATGAAATATTAATATCTTCCTTTGGCACTTAAGTTCATAGGTCCATATACATTACTATTGTTGTTGCAGAATTTGATTGACGCTGGATCGAGCTGGAGCTGAGGAAGACGAGATCGCCATCGGTGATCTGTAAAACAAAGTCCCGTCTGGAGTCGGTGGTAGTGGCTCCGACAGGATTCTCTGACGATCAAGTCAGCTCTTCTGGCCAACAAAAATGGAGTGCTCAGAAAAGAGCTCGACAGAGTTTTGGAAAGAAGAAGAGAGCTTAGAAAAAATATATCTGGAGGGTCCCTTTTTATAGATGGAGCCTGTAGCGGATTGATAGTAACAGCTGCAGCCGTCTGGTAGCGGGCTGCTCGAGGTCTGGTGAAGTCTATCACGGAAGGGGCTGCTTCTTGTAGCGCCGCCTGTAGCAAACTGATGGCGACAACCGTAGCTGTTTTGTACTGAGCCGCTCGGGGCCACATGGAGTTCGGTACGGAGAGGGAGAGGTGTCGTCAGACTGATAGTGACTGTCCGTTGAGATTCAATAATTGAAGTTCGGAGGAAGCAGGCATTGGTCGGTGAAGCATTTTGACATACATCAATTCCAGAGGAGTTCGAACTCCTAAAGAGGATATGGCTAGAGGGGATCATCCGGGAGGAGCGCTGGCTGAAATTTGGAAGCAATCCGCTGGAGGAATCCGACTGAAGAAGTCCGGAAGGAGTTCGGCTTCTGGAGGAGTCCGACTGCGGAAGAAGTCCGGAAGGAGTTCGACCGTTGGAGGAGAATTCTTGATCGAAGCTCTTCCATGATTGCCAGTTGCATTAGGCCAAGCATCAGACTGGATTTCGGCGGGAGCGGAATTTATCTCCAACAATAGTCCCTCCACTTTTGAGTTCGAAATTCGAAGGGAGTACAAAAAAGGTGACTGCTGAAGTTTTTTTCGGGCTCTACATCCGTTGGGATTGAAGCTCGAGGGAGACCTTATTTCTAGTCGAGTTTGACGTTGAAGTTGAGACTCGAGGGAGATCTTGCCTTCAGTTGAGGTCGATGTTGAAGTTGAGGCTCGGGGGAGATCTTGTCTTCAGTCGAGGTCTAGGAAGATCTTGTCTCTTGTTGACGTTGCAGTTGAAGCTCGTGGGAGATCTTGTCTCCAGTCGAGATTAACATTGAAGTTGAGGCTCGAGGGAGATCTTGCCTCCAGTCGTTGACGTTGAAGTTGAGGCTCGGGGGAGATCTTGCCTCTAGCCGAGGTTGACGTTGAAGTTGAAGCTCAAGGGAGATCTTGCCTCCAGCCGAGGTTCAGGAAGATCTTGTCTCCTATTGACGTTGCGGTTGAAGCTCGTGGGAGATCTTGTCTCCAGTCGAGGTTGACGTTGAAGTTGAAGCTCAGGGGAGATCTTGCCTCCAGCCGAGGTCTAAGGAGATCTTGTCTCCTATTAACGTTGCGGTTGAAGCTCGTGGGAGATCTTGTCTCCAGCCGAGGTCGACGTTAACGTTGAAGCTCGGGGGAGATCTTATCTTCAACCGAGGTTGACGTTGAAGTGGAGGCTCGGAGGAGATCTTGTCTTCAGCCGAGGTCGACATTGAAGTTAAAGCTCGGGGAGAATCTTATCTCCAGTCGAGGTCGACGTTGATGTTGAAGCTCGGGAGAGATCTTATCTCCAGCCAAGGTTGACGTTGAAGTTGAGGCTCGGGGGAGATCTTATCTTCAGTCGAGGTCCAAGGAGATCTTGTCTTATGTTGTTGTCGGGCACAATGGAGCCGTTGTCGAAGCCTTTCCTCTCATCCCGTCTAAAATGAACGAGGCCTTCGGCTTTGCTCACGTTAGGATGAGATTCTCCTCCTGTTCCTAACGGGCTGTGGGGGCACATAAGAGCCATTGTTAGGATCTCTCCTTCCATTTCGTCTAAAATGAACGAGGCCTTCGACTTTGCTCGCGTTAGGACGAGGCTCTCCTTTTGTTCCTAACAAGCTGTGGGGCACATAAAGGCCATTGTCAGGGCCTCTCTCCCCATCTCGTCTAAAATGAATGAGGTCTTTGACTTTGCTCACGTTAGGAAGAGGTTCTCCTTCTGTTCCTAACGGACTGTGGGAGCACATAAGGACCGTTGTCAGAGGCCTCTCCCCCATCTTGTCTAAAATGAATGAGGCCTTCGACTTTGCTCATGTTAGGATGAGGTTCTCCTCCTGTTCCTAACATGGCCACTTTTAATTATTTCTTTCCTGTCATCACATAATTTTTGCACCAAGAAATAATAATGTTGAAATGGAGGAGTTTTATTGAAGGAAAATTACCGGTAGTACATTCTCAGATTCTTTGAGTTTCAAGGTCGTGGGAGCGTTGTTCCTCCGAGCTTTTTCAGGCGATAAGTTTCGGATCGGACGACCTCCTTTATTTCATATAGGCTTTCCCAATTCAGGGCAAGCTTCCCTTGACTTCGAAGCTGAGAGATGGCAGCTCGTCGAAGTACTAAGCCCCTCCAAGAGATAGCATTGATGATGTCGGGAGACGGCCGATTTTTTTGTTGTTCCTCCCTCATTGGTGGTTCTAGCTGCGGTAGTGCCATTGGCTTGCTTCAAGCTGGCGTCCGTGGAGCATTAAGGGGGGCGTAGTTGTGAAACCTTCAGGAGGGAGAACTTCGCGCCCTTCTATCGGGGCTTCTTTGATGACGAGCTCGAGGGAGACTTCGGCCTCGCTTGCGCTTGGGGGAAGTCTGTGAGCACGGCCGAACTTCATTCGATCCTCCATCAGTCGTGGGTTTGCTAGACTCGTCCGTCTGCCGCTCTCGTATGGCTTCTTCATCATTCAACTTGAAGGCTTTTTCCGCATGGGCATATCTTCCGGCCCGAGCTAGCAGATCGGCAAAGTCCTTGGGGTACTTCTTCTCCAGGAAAAACAGCAAATCGTTCTTTTGAAGGCCGTCCTTGAGTACGGCCATCGCAACTGATTGGTCCAGATTTCGGATCTCCAACACAGCAATATTAAACTGGGTGACATAAGTCCGGATAGATTCTCCCTCATTCTGCTTAATGTTCATCAGGGAATCCGAACCTCGGCTGCTGACGAAGTGAGCCGTAAACTGATGGCTCATTTGGTCAAAGGCGAAGATCGTACTCGGCTTCAACGTCGAGTACTAGTTTCTTGCTGCTCCCTTTAAGGTAGATCGGAAAGCTCTGCATAATATGGCGTTTGGTGCGCACCACCAAGCAGCATCATGGTCCGGAAGGCTTCTAGGTGATGGATCGGATCAGAGGTTTCTTCATAGCTTTCAAATTGGGGGAGCTTGAAGTTCGGCGGAACGAGCTCTTACATAATTCGGAGAGAGAAAGGGGGATCGGTATGGACGTCGTCATGGTGAGCTGGGGCGATGTGGTCGAGCTTCTCAATCCGTCGATCCATCCTCCGTAGTTTTTGATCGAGGACGTCAACTCGATCGCAGGTCTTGAAAGACTTTCGGCCGTGGATGGGGAAGGTCCCTTCCGGAGAAGAATCATGATCCAAGCAAGGATCCTCTGCTCTCTGTTTCTCCTTTCCAAGGGCAATGGGTATGCTAGCCCAAGTGCCCCTCCTTGGGATCGGTTTCTGACATCTCGACGACAGATTTCCTAACGGAATCGCCATCGGAGGCTGCTGCATGGTCTGCACCATTTTGGTGAGGCCCTGAATCCGCTACATCAGCAGATTAAACTGCTTCGGATCTACCATGGCTGCTGGTGGAGGTGGTGGTTGAAGCGCCGACGATGGAGCAGGAATAGATGGATCTGGCTCAGACCTTGAAGAAGAAGGTCGGCAGGGTCGACTGAGCACTCCTTTAAGAACAAGGGTACCTCGAAAACAGAGGGCCCTTCCTCTAGCGCCAATTCTGTTGTTGCAGAATCTGGTTGACGTCGGATCGAGCTGGAGTCGAGGAAGACGAGGTCGCCGTCGGTGATCTGCAAAACAAAGTTCCGTCCGGAGTCAGTGGTGGTGGCTTCGGTAGGATCCTTCGACGATTAAGTCAGCTCTTCTGGCCAACAGAAATGGAGTGCTCGGAAAAGAGTTCGACAGAATTTTGGGAAGGAGAAGAGAGCTTAGAGAAAATATATCTGGAGGATCCCTTTTTATAGATAGAGCCTGTAGAGGATTGATAGTGA
This sequence comes from Cocos nucifera, assembly GCA_006176705.1. Taxonomy (NCBI): domain Eukaryota; kingdom Viridiplantae; phylum Streptophyta; class Magnoliopsida; order Arecales; family Arecaceae; genus Cocos; species Cocos nucifera. The sequence continues at coordinate 1,335,109 of QRFJ01000468.1, read as the reverse complement.
TAGCTGCAGCCGTCTGATAGCGGGCCGCTCGAGGCCTGGTGAAGTCTGTCACAGAGGGAGGCGCCATCTGTAGCAGACTGATGGCGACAGCCGTAGCTGTCGGGTACTGAGCCGCTTGGAACCACGTGGGGTTCGGTATGAAGAGGAAGAGTTGTCGTCAGACTGATAGTGACCGTTCGTTGAGATTCAATAATCGAAGTTCGGAGGAAGCAGGCGTTGGTCGGTGAAGAACTTCGACATACATCAATTTCAGAGGAGTTCGGACTCCTAAAGGGGATACGGCTAGAGGGGATCATCCGGAAGGAGCGCTAGCTAAAATCTGGAAGCAATCCGCTGGAGGAATCTGACTGAAGGAGAAGTTCCGAAGGAGTTCGGCTCTTGGAGGAGTCCGACTGCGGGAGAAGTCCGGGAGAAGTTCGGCCATTGGAGGAGAATTCCTGATCAAAGCTCTTCCGTGATTGCTAATTGCGTTAGGCCAAGCATCAGACTGGACTTCGGCGAAAGCGGGGTTTATCCCCAATAACTATGTATAAGATTTAGAACTTTATCAGCTCAATCTTTTTCAATAAAAGGTGACTGTCATCTTCCCAAGAAGATAAGGCTCACAGGTTATCAATGATTCGCAATCATTGATGTCGAGGTTTTCCTCTCAAGCTAATCTGTTTATCTTGTTCTTGTCAAGATGACTAAGTCTATAATGCCAAAAATAGACATTCATGATATAATCTAACTTGGGTATTTATTAAATGTGTACATTACACTTAACAGACTGTATAGATGTAAAATGTCATTTTTATTGTCCATGTATTATTGTAATATTATTCATAATAGTATCACAACAATCCTTTTCATTGATAAATTATAACCATCTCTGATCAGAAGGCCAATAGAGATCATATTTATCATAAACGATGGACGATGGTGACATTCATTCAAAATGATATTTTTTTGAAAATAAGCTTGATAATTTTTAAGGCTAGGATTGGAACAGGGCTTCCATCCCTAACGTTCAGGTATCTCCCACCATTTTCAAACATTCCACTTTCCAATAGTTCTTGCAACAAATTGCATCAGACCACCGGTATCTAATACCTAGGTAGTAGAATTACATGTAGAGAAATTTTAAGGTGTTATCATTTAACATTCTTCATGAGCAACTCTTACTCCTTTCTCTTGTTTAGCCTGTTATAGTTAAGGAAAGTAAGACAATTCTTCTTCCTATGATTTAGCTTCTTACAGTAGAAGCACTATGCCTGATTTGGGTCAATTTTGGACTAATTATTTTAACTGAGCTTAGAAGCCCCAATACGAACCAATTCGTACTGCTGAACCAATTTCAACTTTCGATACTAATTATCGAAGTTGGATCCCATATGTTATCCCTGTCTAACAATAATCGGAGCAATTAGGGTTTAGCTTTATTCCATGAGAAAAGAGAACATAGACCTAAGTAAATGAATTATATTAGGCCTAGAGACTTCGACTTTAGTCTTAAGGTTCTTCCACTATTTTATTCGAATTGGTAGCCTCTACCTTCAATTCGAGGAATTACTTTAATTCCCTAATAGGTACTAGAATCCACATAGATTGCACACGAGCCCAACTTTGGTTGGCCAATCCATGTACATCTAAGAGTAGGTTTATAACCAATTGTTTCTCCAAACAATTTCTAGTAATATAATTTTGCCCCAAAAACCTAATCAGTAGGCTTTGGCCTCCACTGCAAGGATTCGGTTAGGTCCAATCATTAACATGACTATACTTGGTGCATCTAACCAATGAATGATTAGGCCCAATTTTGGTTGACCAACCTAACCACCATTAAAGAGACACTTCCAAGTTATCATATTATGAATGATAATTTTATTAGTCAATAAGCACCAAGCCTTTGGGCCTTCAATCATTATTGAGTTAATGGATCCATTATCATCTAACTTAATGGGAGGCCATGACTCAGTTATCTCCATAACTTTATCATTTTAAGGACCTAATAATTTTAGAAAATTTAAATTATTAGTGATTTAAGGATAGAAAGGACATGGACCAATTTGCTCCTACTGACTTCACCAAGTTAAGTTCTCCCACTAACTTCTCAAGTCATCGACAAGGACTAGGATCAGTTTTAGTCAATGAGCACCTAGATCAGTCTCACGAATTTTCTATGTGACATGGGTTAGCACGAATCAATGAGCAACCTAATCAAAATCCGATTAACCACATTGGTCAGATAAGTGAGATCAGTGGAAGGATCTGCCAAGGCTTGCCTTAGATACCATCAGAAATGATCAGGTAAGCGGGCTGTCAATTAAAAATCACCAGTTTAGGATGCCAGACTTATCTTAGACACCAATCGATTTATCAATTTTGATTTGGTCTGCCTAAAGACTTGGGCTCGACCACTGAGCCACGATCAGTATCCATTTGTTAGATGTATGGACTTTGATCAATTACAACTATTGAAGTGATCTATAGAAATGACCTAATCCTAATTAACTATTAATTAGGTTTGATCAATTTCTTAACTAAGTCCATATTTAATCTAATCCTAGGTCTAACCCAATTAAGGATCTGATTGAAGCTAACCCATTATCCTTCAACCGATGTTTTATGAAATTGTCTTAGGATCTTCAAATTACAAACCTAGATCCTAAACAATCACTTAATTCTCAATTAAGTTCAAGCTTATGAGTTTGGGTCTATGGAACCTCAGAACTAATTTCTGACTTAATCATTTGAAACATTTTCAAATTGGTAAATAATTTACATTGAATCATATTCAATATATATATGATTTTAGATTTGATTAGTTTTAATGTTTCGATTATGTCCTAAGGTTTCGAATCTAGGATTTTGCAGAAAGTAAGTTCACAATTTAAATTCTATAAAATATGTCATACATATTCTAGATTCAAAATAAAAATTATATATCAATATATGCAATAAGAGGATCTAGATCTAAACATAAAACACATCATATGGATCAGATTATAAACTATTTAAAGTTAGATTTAAAATCTAAAAATAAATCATAAATCACTTTAGATCTCATCTAATATATTTATGATTTAGGTTATTTGGGTTAGCACATGCTAGGACAATCTTTTCACTGTAGAGGGTAAACCTTACAGCAGGATAACCTTATAGCAGTATGTACAATCTGATATTATTTAGATCTAATCTAAATAATCTAAAATAAATCTAGCATCTATTTAATTTTAGATTTAAAATCAAAAAATTGAATCATAAATTTCTTAGATCTAATCTAAATAGTTCATATTTCATATTCAGATCAGTACATACTAGGACAACCTTTCCATTATAAGGGGTTAACCTTACAACAGGACAACCTTATGGCAGTATGTGCGATCTTTAATTAATTTTAATTTTCAGATTTATCCTCAAGCATATATGAACATGTTATAAAAGAACCTGGCTCTGATACCACTGGTGGAAAATATACAGGGTTTCATGAATTTCAAGATCTTTTTGAAAAATAACACAGCGGAACATGTAGATTAAACCATTTAATCTACAAATGCATGTAATCTAATTACTAAATCTTACATCTAGGACTTATAACATGTCATAATGCATTCTAAATCTGAAAATAAAAGTATTTGGTATTGATTAAATCAATATCCTAGATTTAGAACGATTCTTGATCTAAAATCTAGATCACATCTAGGTGAGAGGAGAGATCATATCTCTTACCTTATGTAGGTCGAGAACTCCGTGGTTGATTTTCGTTGTTGCCTTTGGAGCCGCACACGCGTCCGGTCTCTACAAGTGATCCACATGAGACTGCAATTAAATCGGAGGTTCATCAAACGAAGATCCGTTCGAAGTGTTAGCTTCTCGTGGATCCCTTCAGATGGTTAATCTAAAATTTATTTTTCGGATCTCTTGGATATTTCAAGAGATGAAGAATAAGAGGAGGATTAGGAGAGAAATCCAACCTTTGAATTTTCCAAAAATCAGAAATTAAGTACATTAGAAAAGGTCCTAAGAGAAAATTAAGTACATTTGATGTCATAATTGAAGGATTTTCTCCAAGGAAGTAGGCGCCCATAATCCCCACGCCAACCCTTCTTTTCTTCTGCTTTTTCACCGTGGAAAATCAGAAATTTTTGACGCCTAAAAACTATTAGGTGGCGTCCAAGAATATAGGAAGACTAGGTCAAATTAATCTAGTCAAATAAGGAAACAAGAAGGAGATAGTTGGACGCCTCCCCACAATTTTGTGCGTGAGATACCTTAAACCATCGCCCAAAATCTAGAAGGAAAGGGGCGAACAAAAAATAATATGGCGTGGGAAAAAATGGCACAAGAGAGGGAGTTTGAGAGATCTTGGACTTTATCTCATGCATAACAAATTCTCATATTTGACCAAGTCAAATATCATTTAAAATCAACCAGATATTGGGGCATGGGATACCATTTTTTAAGTAAGGAATAATTCACATAAAATCTGGAATTAATGTGGGGCGTGGGCTTTTCTTAGGTGCAAGGAAAGTGAGAGAGTCCCAGTCCAACTGGGACTCCTATTTGACTAGATCAAAATAAGTTTGAATCCAATTTAAATCTCATTTAAACCAGATTAAATGCAATCCAATTGAGGGTGATCCTAATCCAACTAGGAGCTCAATTAAATCATGTTTAAACTAGATTTAAATCTAATTTAAATTCCAACTCAATTTTGAATTAGGTGCATTCAAGTCCTAGTCTAACAAGGATTTGTTTTTCATTGCAATTGGCTTATCCAATAAACCAATTAGACTTAATTCAATTAAGTCCAAACCAATTCTAATTGAATCTAATTTAATTAAACTTGATCTCAGCCTGATTGCTTAATCAGATTGAGCCAATTAGCAATCCAATTGCTAATCGATCCTCCTCCAACATTTGTATTAGGTCAAATATCAATCGCATTGCATGTTTGACCTCAGAACGATTCTCAATCGTCGATTAACCATTTGATTAAGTTACAAGCTCTAATGTGTGTGATCTTGTAGGTTCGAACCTAAGCCGGTAGCATAGGAACCAATTTTTGTATCAGTCGAAGTAACTATCTAGCAATGGTTGCCGACGTCCGGATAGATCGAATGTATGCAAAGCAACATTCTTAGAATCCTGGCCCATGGTTACCGTATAATTCATTCCTATGACTAATAATGCTCAAGACGACTTTGAGTATGCTGTCAACACTCATGCAAGTCATCTCTATTGTGTCTCAAAATTTTACAAATCCCGTGACTCCTCACGAGGATTACTCAGGCTTAGGTTTTGCTAAATTGAAACACAACGAGACATTCTCTTCCTGAAATTAATCAGGAATGGTCAATTCCATCTTGACTCACGCACCGACTTTACAAGTACTTGACTGTATCTAGAAATCTTCCGAACCTATATTAGAAATACAGGTAGTTCGGTATCAAAGTACAGTGAGTTGCTTGCAAGTCATCATGGTGATCTCAGATCGGAGGGATACTTATACCCATTGGCCTTAGCTAGCTACTCTTGATAGTAGAATGCTATATTGGTCACGTTTAGTACAGATGTACTCCTACATCTCACTTAGATGCCATCCCAGTATCTTTACACCACTTAGTTATGAGGACAACCAACGCATAGGGCATACAGTGATCTATACTCGATAAGTTATCGTCCTTATTAATAACTTATCATTTGATCGTGAACAATTTAAGAACCATCCGATAAATCCTCTTTTATCGATTGATTGTGGTTCTAAGGACTTCATCATAATTTAGGAGTTCATTTAAGGAAGATAGAACTTTTACAATGAACCAGCCAAATAACTATTATCATTAGATAATTCATATACTAATTTCAATTATCTACCATTTAGATGATTGGTTTTAGGACACATTTTCCAATATAATCATGTACCATATGCCTGTCTGAAGTTGAGGTTGTTAATGACCATGTTGTGTGCCTAGTCAGGTTTAGTGTATAGTTATGAGTTTCTCATTTATGGCTTTTATTGATATTTTATCTCATTATGATTAACCAAAATCCAGCTGATCTATAAGTCATGATTCCTTTTTCTTATATGTTTTTCATTTGCTAGCACATAAATCTTTTTTTTTTTAAAATAAAAAAAAGACTGATATTTATGCTCCCACTCTGATCCCCTTTTATCAATAGATTGCACTTGAAGAACTTGCGGACAGAGTGAATGGAGATATGCGGATGGCAATAAATCAGTTGCAGTATATGAGCCTCTCGCAATCAGTAATCAATTATGATGATATCAGACAGCGCCTTCTTAGTAGTTCAAAAGATGAAGATATTTCACCCTTTACAGCAGTTGACAAGTAATTATTCTTCATCACCTGTTTCTTTTGTGATTTTGTTTTTCTTCCTTTTTGATTATAATTTTCATTAGGCCATCAGATCTGTTAAAAGTGAAGCTGGTTTTCTTTTTTTTTTTTTTTTTTTTTTTTTCTGGTGCTTCCTATAAAATTCAGCCTTACTAATAGCTTGTATATTTTTCTTCATATGATGGCCTTTCTTTTTATTTGGTTAGCTGGGATCAGTTCAATTTGCATTCAATTCTTTTTGCCAATTTTTTACTATGTAAATTGTCATGTGTGTGATGGTATCAAATTCGCATTGTGGAATATTTACACAAACTAGCAGAAGCCGAAGTTGGGCCAGTGGGGCAACTTCATATTCAAATGAGTGCAAAGCATTAGTTTCAGATGATCTTGGAAACTTAGATTCCTCATGATAGTTGAAGAAATATAAGGTGATTGGTAGTTCAAATGTAATCTGATTCCTTGACATTCTTCCATGTCATGATTTAATTTCAGCCTTTTCTGTAGGAGTTTACAAGTTCAAGTTTTATGGAATCTCACTTCCTTGTAAAATTCCAGCCAATAAAATATTTCCTTTTACTTCATGCAAACTCTACAAATCATGCTGACCACTAGATACCTCAAGTCCTATATGCCTTTCAAAGTGTTATAGGGGTTTGTCCACTTTTATAATTTTGTAGATAAATTTTGAATGTTGGATCTGAACTGTGAGCCATCTAATCCTAAGCACCACAGAAAATTTCTATCCTTAAGAGTTCACATGCCCTTTCTCCTGTTGTTACATCACAAGGTAAAGAAGTTGCTGTAAGACCACTTAAAAGTAAAAGGTGAGCAAGGAAGCGCTGACACTTTTGAGATCAAGCAAGGAAGTAAGTCTATCTATAGTGAGAAAATTCCCACATTTCAAAGTATAGTAACTAAGCATCCACGGAGCTTAAAATTCTGAAGTATAGGATGGAAAATTGTTTAAAAGAGGTTTGGATGAGGGCTAAAATCCAGAGGAAAAGATCTGTATAGGTAGGAGCAAGGACATTTTGTTCCGGATGATGTTGACTCGAGATGGATTGATGTGTGGTCAGAGCATCATCAGAATTGGATCTTTGTCATGTTTTATATTGTAGCAATCTAAGTGAACAGATCTTGCATGGATATATTTGAGTTTGAAACATGAAGTGAAAGAAGATCAAATGAAAAACTGGTACATCTGGATAGCAGTAGACTTGTGTAGTCAGCACTATATCAGAGCAAGAAGGTGATTTCAGGTGTTATTGCCACTTATAGAAGTGGATTTGGTCAAATTGGACATTAGGAGTTAAGTTCCAAGACTCATTAGATAAATAACAGTGGACCTTTATCAAATCAAAATTTGAATTAGAATCATTTGATGAATCGCGTCTCAATCCTTGATCTTTACGATGTGGGAATTCATGTGTTGTTGGATTGTGGCAACATATGGTTAACTTTATGAAGAACAATATTGCAAGTCTGTCCAATAATGGGGATTACTGATTTCCACAACAGTGTGGCAGACTTTGTGGAGGATGATGTAGGAAGACAATCGTGTAGTGGAGATATTCTGAGGATGAGCCAATCTGATGATAGACTGGTAAAGCTATCATGTATGTCTTGGGTTTAAAATCATTTCTAAAATGTTTCAGTGATTCTTATCATGCACTGTGTATACATTTTAATAGGCTTTGGTGCTTCGCATATCACACTACCATATAAGACAGGATCTTGTGATGTATGTACATGTAACGTGATTGTATATTTCATAAATTACAGCTAAGGTGCACTTGCATATTATTCATGAGCCTTTGGTTCTTGGTGATCAGCTTATTCTTTGGTTTCATTGCTATGATTAACAACCGGAAGAAAGAATGGTTTTGCTTTGCCTTCATGGGAAAAGTTTGAGGTTTGATTCGTGTGAAGAATTTTTGTTCCTTTGAAGGTTATTTCTTGGAATACGATGCTTAAGAAAGTGGTTTTGGCATGTTTGATTGACCATGGGAAAGTGGCTTATTTCAAAGTGGCTTATGTTTAGTTGAACATCCACTTTTCAGGAAAATTATATAAGATACCTATTGTACCCTTAATACCTTATCCTATTCTACGCATTACCATTCTTTGTAAATAAAAAATTATGATAGTTAAGGGTATTTTTGGCTGTAGATTGTGGAGGGTTTGAGGCGTTGTGATAGAAAGAATATTCATTTCAGCTGCAGACCTTTTTAGAAAAAAGAGCCTCCAACTCCCGTCCCATGGGAATTCCAAAACCACTGTCCCACTTGGGTTTTTCTTTCTCATGGGAACACCTTTTTTCAATCTCTCTTCTTTGAAAACTTCAACCAAATAAGAGGGATCTTTTTCCACTTTCTGTTGACCACACTTTCCCCCCTCCACTTCCCATGAACCAAATGAGTCATGAAAGAAGTTTGATAGAAGGTACTTGGGTGTTTTGATGCATGGTGTACCTGAGAGCATTGCAATATTTCGCTGCTCAACTTCCATGGAGGTTGGGAAGACTATATGAAAAAGTCTAGTTGTTCTATTTCATAAATTCTGGGGTTTTCATGATCTTCTTGGCTATATATTGCTGGCTGTGGGCTACCATCTTCACATTAGGAGCATTTTCATTTATTTTCCTCTTTTGCATTTCTTTCAACTAGTGCCATTGCTCACTTTTAGCAATGAACAAAAGGGCATCCTAGTGCACAAGGCTCCTGCCACTTCAGGGTTCGGCGAGGGTCAGCTGTACATAGCCTTACCCCTATATGTGGATAGACTGTTTTCATGTTTTGAACCCATGACACCCAGCCCAAGGCTTGCCGTCTACTTGTGGAAATGAACAAAAGGAATATTTTTTTTAAAAAAAAACTTTAGTCTTAATTATTATTCTTTCACCACATATTGCATTCATATTGTTTTGACTCGATTTAAATTATTGCTAATTATCCTTTACAGACAATTTACGTTTGTCTTTAGTAGCTTTATTCAACAAGTAAAATTAAAGTTTTAGTGACATATCATGCTTGCATATCCAACTTTATTTGTATATCTTGCCCATTATGCTTCACCAACATTGTTTTTTACTATTGTCTCTCATCTGGGATATGACTTATAGGCCAACCTGTTAATGTGTGTAACTACCAGGTTCTCAACCTGTTGATTGAAATAGTTTCAAATGTCATTCTATCAATTTGGAGACCATCTTTGCTTCGTTCTCGATTTTATATCCACTAAAACTACCAAAATACTGATTCCAGAGCTTGCTTGACATGGAGAATTGTTGATGCAGTGTAGCTGATACACGGAATTGCTTCTGCTTTTAACACTGCTTCATTTGTAGGTTATTTGGTTTCAATGGTGGAAAATTGCGTATGGATGAGAGGATGGACTTGAGCATGAGTGATCCTGACCTGGTCCCTCTTATTATTCAGGTTTGTGATAAACAAACAAATATTTTTCCAAACATGGGTTAGATATCTTTCATGAATCATGTGTCTTTGTAGATTTTTCATTGGATAATCTGTAATGGTTTTTCTGCTGTAAGTATAAAGCCTTCTTACCTGAAGTATCCATCCTGAGGCCTTAACAGAGATTTGGTAGCTATATGATGTATATATTTTTTAGTTGGTTAACTTGTATTAAGCATTTCTATTGTTAATTTGTTAACATGTACTAAGTATTTTTAGTCTGTTTTGACTCCTCTACCTCACTGGAAATAGGGCTGTAGGTGCAAAAATGACACAGTAATTTTTGGAATATTAAACAGAGAAATGGTTTGTCAATATCTTTAAAAAATAGGCTGTGTGGGCTGCCTGGTCTTAGGCAGTCCCTTGGCCACCCTGCATGTCGCACAACCACCTTGGCAGCTGGGAAGTTCGGTGCAACTTGGCAAAAATATCAGTATTTTTAGCTTGAATTTGGGAAGTTTGATTGTTAACCCTTTAATTCATGCGTATTGAATCAATTGCATTGCACTAATACATCAAAGGAACTGTAACTCCAAAGTCCTGACGGAAACAATTGGAGCATGAGAATGGTGAAATTTTGAACTTTGAATGCCATTACCATACTACTGCTGGCTTTGTCATTTTAAGTTTACATTTGACTGCGGCATTTGTAACTAATGATCTAGCTGTGTTAATGATTGTTAAAGCTGAGGTTGGTGGGCAGGTTAAGGTCATATAATTAATTACTTGATGCCACCATATAAGGTGCCCAGGCACATGCCGATTGAAATGCACTTCAGTGTATCCTTTATCCAGTATTGAAGTTGACATGATGATGACTGTTAAATTTAATTAGTTTCAGCATTATATGGTTGCCTTTCATGGGGAAGGTATTACGTATTTAGAATTTGGATCAGGTAAGATCATGGCATATGGTTGTGATTGTGCTTGATCAATTTGAAATTTCATCTATATCTTTTTATGGTTTTTAATAACTAGAATATGGTAGTTAACAATTTGGAGGCACCATCAACGTGGACGTCTATATTGTCTTTGCGCTCGTGTCCTAACTATATGCAGCAAGGGAATTTAAATTTTCTACAGATTTTATTAAAAATATTTTATAATTAATTATCCTGGGTTGGATTTTCCTTAAATGACAGGAAAATTATATCAACTATCGGCCGTCTTCTATTGGAAAGGATGATAATGGAGTCAAAAGGATGAATCTGATTGCCCGGGCTGCCGAGTCTGTTGGGGATGGTGACATAGTCAATGTTCAAATTAGAAGATATCGCCAGTGGCAGCTATCCCAAGCTGGATCATTTGCCTCTTGCATAATTCCGTATGTTAATTGTCAAACACTAAACAATGCTTCCTTTAATGATGTTATGATCATACTGCACAAAGCCTTTTCTCTCAATTTCTTGGCTTATTTTTGTGTATGCATGTTTTTGTACGTTTTTTTTGTTTTATTTATTTGTTAATTATTCCACCAGGGCTGCTTTGATGCATGGTCACAGGGAGACCCTTGAACCGGTAATGTTTTAAATTTCACTTCAAGCATTTACTTATAAACTTGCTCAGTGCAAGGGCTTTATTCTGCAATTATTGCTTTCTCATATGTTTTAAGTCAGTGTGTCACTTTTACTACTTTCCATTGTTGCCAAAGTGCAGTCTGTGTTGTTTTAATTATTACAAAAAAAATTCTGGTCAATAATGTTTTCCTCATATCAGCTTAATTCTGATCTGCAAATTTTTGTGCTGATGAGCCATTATGGAGAATATGACATGGGCACCACCAAGTTAGAAGATATGACATTCATGCTCCATTCTCTATAGAATTTTACTGCAATTATTTGTTTGGAAATGGTAATGTGCATCTTGAACATGCTGAGGCTTGCTCTGATGAAACATTGCAATTAAAAGAGGAACCCCATCAAATCATGAAATATTTTCCATAAATTCAACTAGTAAAGTGGTCTTTCAATTTTCAGTTTTTCTGGTTCAGGGAGAGCGAAACTATAATAGATTTGGTGGATGGTTGGGAAAGAACTCAACAATGGGAAAGAACTTGAGGCTTTTGGAGGATGTCCATATTCATATTCTTGCTTCCCAGGAAGCTAATATGAACAGGTAAACTACGTCATTTTTTTTAGTAATTAGCTCATTAATTGCTGGTTCTATACTCCACTTATACATGTGAGATCTTTTCATGTTCATGTACCATCAATTAAGTGTTGTATTCTCTTGGTATTATTACACTTCAGATCTAGATCCCTTATTTCCCTTCAAAAATGTCACATCTTTTGAAATTTCTAGAGAAATAAACTTTCCGTCTGACAAAACTGATTTCGCTTAGCACTTCATATTTTTCTCTATTACTTGTTCAGGTGGTTTTCATTAACCTCAGAAGTGGTCGTAAGGCTGTAATATCTGATTTCATAGTTTATATACAAGTTGATAGCATCCTTAATGCATGGTATGTGAGAATACAGTGCATATAATTCATCATGAAAATTCAATCCAACAATGGTGACTTGGCTAGTGTATGACAAGTCTCAAAAGCTTTCAAAAGTTTGTTGTCCTGGGCTCAAACACCATCGTAGTTTAGGGGGAGATTGACTGTACGATCTCATCAGAAAGTCAAGTCAAACACACAACTAAGAAGGATCATAGAAATGTATATATGCTATGTAATCTATATGCATATGCAAATCCAATATAGTCTACATAAGTACCCATGAAAAAATGGCAAATTTACAGTTTCCATATTATGGTGGGCTTGCTAATATGATCAGATTACTGGTTACATGATTTCAGTGACAGACATGGAACACATCTGTTGCAGATTTGTCTCAAGTTGGCTTCATGTATGCTGCAGTGCTCATAATAAGAGTTTATGTATTTAATTCGTAAATGCTTGATACAGATACTTATGCTGAAATTAGTTAAAAAGTTGGTATTAACTACATTTTGAAAAGGATACTTTTGTGAACATTGATTCATGTTGATTTCTTGTCTTTTAATCTACATTTTCATTAATTTAATGATACTGGTAATAACTGGAATGTTAATGTTAAATTGTGTCAATATGATATTAGTATTAAATGGACCATTCTGATTCTTATGAAGCAGTAAAATCATTGTTAATAGTCAAATAACATAAGCACTACTGAATACTGTATTTTTATATGAAAGAGCTATTCCTGGAAGGACTTTATAAAACTTTAGCCATGAAGCAGAAAAGTCAAAGGTGAACAATTAGGCCATAATTAAGTTCAAAATGTGACAACATAGTTGCAATATCAGCATTCACTGCTGGATTGCAGTGGTCTATTGGAGCCAAGGCTGCGATGATTGAGTTGCTCAATCTGTGCCTGCATGCTTATGTTGATATGCCTGTGATGACATTTTTCTACACCACCCTCCAGGTAAATCTGTATTCTTCCGTTTGTTTTATTTATTGTTTGCAAATCTTGTTTGAACTTGTTTGAAACCTCCTATAAACTCAATAGTTTTCCCTTATAGACCACAAAACTAGATGAGTAGGTCTGCATGTTCTAGATTTTTAGTAACTTTAGTTGTTTATACATGACTTTCTGCAGATTTTGCCAAACCATCACGACAATTATTAAATGAAATATCATGTATCAAATGGCAGTCACTTTGTTTTTTTTTTACTTTTTGATTGCATGAAATACAAAATCAGAACATAGTTAATCCAATGCTTTATGCACAGAAAATATTGATTATTGACCAACCACATCTTTGAGATGCGATGAAGCATTGTGGCATGCCCTTCAAGCTATGTTCATAAGTTTTTATCCTTCATCATGTTTGTTTAATGCAGTACCTTTGATATGAATTAATTTCTTTTCCCCTTTCTCTACTTTGTCAATGTGTTAGGAAATAGATTTATATGAGTATCTCTATCTGTATGCTGCAACAGTTGTGTGAATATCTATATCAGGACCTTAAAGAAGATGAAAATATTTGACTTGAGCACTTCAGAAGTTTCAGGATTATTAGATCATTGTCTTGACTAGCACCACCTGAATGTTTTGAAATACCTTCTGCTCAGTAGGCTTGCAGTTGTATTATCTATAATGGAGATGCTACTCTTTATCTAATATCTAAATGCACCAGGGAGACTTTGCGGGTGGATCACTTCACTCTTCTGCTGAAACAGCTGACAGACCCTCTGCGAGTGATGCCTAAGGTCTGATGTTCTCTGGTCTGCTTTGGTTTCAGAAAGCTTTTATGCTCAAGGAAAGCAGAACAATTATTATGTATAACATGTGAAAACATATGCCAGGAGGAAGCTGTTCGGAAGGTTGTGGAGTTAATGGACACTTATTCCCTAAGTCAAGAGGATTTTGATACCATTGTGGAGCTGTCCAAATTCCGGGTTGGTCTATTTATGGATCAGAATTTTTAAAGAACCCTTAAATATTCTCAATATTTGCTAATAAAAAATGGGCCCAATTCTTTTTTGGACGAAATATTTTGCTGGTTGCTTTTTTTATTCCTTGAGGTCTGCATTTGATGATGCTGATTACTTTTGGTGTCATGGTCTTATTTCATGGATCAGAGATTCAGAATGCTCCTAACTTGTTATGCGTGAAATATTTGTTATGTCTGCATTTCAGATTCAGACTAGTAAAATGAAATTGTAATATCTATGGATTGTATTTTTCCTTGGAGCACAAATTCCAACTTGTTCATCTTCTCTACAAAATAAACCAAGCGAAATTTGTGATCAACTTAAACTGTCTTTTGAATAATCATATCTATCATTACTAAGCCTCTGACACAAGAAAGCAATCTCCTTATGGTTCCGAACTTCTAAGAGCAAATATAAAATAAACTAGCTTATAACCCGCATGATGTGCGGGGTGCAATTTTGTCTCTTTTTCTCCAATTGTTCCTGAAATGCAATATAAAATACACATAATAGAATAGATAACTGAAATAGAATAAAATATAATAAACATAAAAGCCAAATTATTTTCTAAAATAATTTTTTGATATTAATATTACAATGGACTATCAATATGCCAAAATTCAATAGTATATGTATAATTATCGATATAGCAAGATAATATATCATAATAAAATAATAATATCATGATCCAGCTTGCATATACATAAGAAGAAGAAAAGTATTGCATATAGAGGATATTTAAATGCAATATAGCGGGATTTTTAGAGGTTGTATTTTCAGTTTTAAATAAGAACATGATCACAAAAATGCAATAAAAATTAATAAAATATTAATGTAATATAATGGATCATGTAGGATATGGGTAGGCTATTGTACTAATGAAAAATATTTTTCATTAATATCATCATACATTAAGCAAATATGGTTATTAATAACATCATTAATTTCTATATTAATGTAGTGATACTCATGCAAAATTCTTTATTTAATATGATTTAATAAGCTAATAATTTTCTTATTAATGTATTACTAGTCTTTTTATTTAATACATTATTAAATAAAAGCTTTATTAATAATATTATTAATATGGGCACCACATGGCATGCGGAGAGCTCTATTGAAGCTGAGCCTCCATTTTAAAAAATAAGATGTGTGAGTTCAGAAGTTAAAAAATATATTAGATGTGTGAGTTCAGAAATTAAAATCTAGACATAAATATTTATATTTTTGTAATTTTTTTCCTTTTCATTGCTTTGCTTGCTATAATCTTCCTATCTCAAAAGGATTATTATGTTCAAATTTTTGGATTGGTGATATTTACCATTTTGAGCATATTTAGCCTTTTGAGCATATTTAGCATTATGATCGGCATCGTTTATAGGTAGTAAGTTGAATCTTATGTTGCCATATAAGATTCAACTATAGGATAAGGGGGAAAGTTTTGTTTTTTTTTTTTTTTCTGCAGAAGGTAGAAAAGGAGGTGTTCTGAATAATACTTGTTATAAATGATGATTAGAGAAGTATCATCGAACTTTTTAGTCTATTCTATGGACCAATGTATATGTCATTTTGATTAAAGTAGGATATTGTAAGAATTTATGTGGTGTTTGTTTCCGCAATATATTATTTATGAGCTTATGGTGGTGAAAATATATTGGTTTCTTGTACGTGATGTTAGATTCTTATATTTGAATTGTGAAGTTTTGCTTTTATTCATTATTTATCTAATCTATAATTCTCAAAGTTTCCGAATTTTTCATTTTAAAAATCTCATGATCTATTTTCTGGTCTCTAATGTTGTCCCATCCACTACTAATGATTCAAACCCAATGTTGACAACATTGCTAATGGTTGATTTTGATATAAGAAAGCATTCAACATGTTTACAAGGAAATGCAAAACTGAAGAGTTGAGCTGCCCTTTTACAAAATGGGATACCCTAGGCTGAGTTGCTTGTATTTTGTGGGAATAAAATGAAACTGAAACATCTCAAGTTCTTTGCTATGAAGTTCCAAAATGCTTGGGGACAAGGAAGAAATTCCTTCAAGGAAATTTAGTGAAAATAGGGTCTAAGTACTCTTTTCTTTCATTATTAAAATAATAGAACTGAATTATGAAGCCTCTATTCATATTAATAAGATCTGCCCTTCAGGTCAGATTGCTATTATGGTTAAAAGAGGTTACATTTCCCCTGAAATAGAGATGTCTGGTGGACATAATCACAAAAAAGCTAAAATCCTACAACAGGTAAATCTTGACTTTTACGTCAACTTTATATGCAATCACTTCATCTAATTCTTCCCAAATCGTGAGATACGCATGGTCAAAGTCTTTTCTGAAAAGGAAACTTTTCTTTGACCAATTTGTTTTGAGGCCTGAAAGATGGATTTGGCCCTGGACACTAGGTGTAGGTGACCTTTTAGGAATTCGTGTCACGTTGTGGAGCTCAGAAGTTACCCCCTTTTTTTTTTTTTTTAAAAAAAAGAGCACCTCGATAGCACGTTCTACTAGCATGTTTAAGTATCTAGAGGTTTGGTATGCATTTCAGCTTTTCAACGTGACAAATCTCACTCTTGGACTTTGTTCAATCCTCCCCATAGTGAACAGAGTGGTCGACATCGAGTTTGGTGACCCCTCTGCATCAATTTTTTATGTGACCATGCAAGTGAAATGAGGAGCATTCTTTAGAGAGAAAAAAAGGGTAGATGTATGCATGATGATGGAGACAGTTCAAAACTAGACAATGAGCTCTTCTCCAAGGATGTTGAGTAACCAAGTGACTAGCAAATCAGTGTTAGAATTTAAGCATAAATAACCAAAGTGAATTCTGGAAATATTGAAATCTTTAAGAGTATGAAAATGTAGATAGATCCTTTGATCTACATGGGTACATGGTTGTTGGAGATTATCTTTCACTGTAAGGAGTGAACTTGAAAATTGGTAGAACAATTATATTAAGGGCAATTATCAAAGCAAAATCTAAATACCAATGGCAAATGAGGTGTTCCAATATGACTATATATATATATATATATATATATATATATTGAAGTGATTAGAATTGATTTGTCTGTCTCCAAGTAGTTTAAAACATTCTTAAATATTCTTTTGGATTTTAAGAAGTGTTACTAGGGAGTTGTTTGGGCAGTTAAGGAGAGATCTTTGGGCTGGTTAAAGGTGCTTGCTCTTCTTCATGGTTATTACAATAGAGAAAGGAGGGCCAAAGTCTTTTCAGGTACTTGTGCTATTCTTTAGAAAGCACAAGCAATCACATGTCCAAGGTAACTGGCATGGTCGTGTATAACCATATTAGGAATTCTTCAATTCAATCAAAGCTGATGAAAAGACTTGTTGAATTTAGACTCCAGTGAAGGGTTATTTTTAGCTATCCGATGCTGCTTATGAATCGCCCTAGTTGGAATGATGCCATGTAAGAAGATATACAGAAAATCAGATCCAAAAATGAGCAACATCAAGAATTGGAACCAGAACAAGGATTTTATCAACAATTCTCTAGGCATGAAATTTTTGGGAATTTTAAAAATTCAGAATTAGTGTTTATCTACTATTTGAAGAATAAGGCCCTTTTTTGGAACTTAGAAAGTGCAAGTCCTTTGTAGGAATTTAGAAAGTGCAAGTCCTTGGTCAAAGAAGAATCTATGGAAAAACTTTTGGACTGTTAATTTGGCTTCATGCCTGTGTTAATGTGGCATTTGTTTGGTCTTTCATTGCTTCATAGGCATTCAATTCCTTCTTCTTCTTCTTCTTTTAAAAAATTACAGTTGAACTTGTTGGCTGAAATATCACGGTCCTGGTCTTAACACTTGATTTTTGTAGAGGTTGGGGGATAGGGTATCTAGCTCTGACCTCATGGCAAATCCAACTTGCTAGATTTATTTTTAGTGCAGCAAGATATTCTTTGCATGCAAAGTAAACTTTGTTTGTGTGCATGTATATGTTTGTCTTTTCCCAGTAGATTTCTCTCACGAGCATTTCTAACACTTTAGAATTTATTTTAGGGCCATCCTAATCCGATGGAAGGAATCCAACCAGCAGTTAAAGCCGCATTAACCAAGGCATATAAGCAGGGGAGCAGCTCTCGTGTGGTGCGAGCAGCAGACTTGATCACTCTTCCAGGCGTGAAGAAGGCTCCAAAAAAACGAATAGCAGCAATGCTGGAGCCCGTGGAGAGCGGTTTAGCTGAAGAAAATGGAGATGCTGTGGCAGAAGGTGAAGAAGATTCTTCCGATTCAGAAGATACTGGTGAGTGCTTTTGCTTTTCACAGTGTTTTATGTTAAAATGGTAAGTAGATGTTCTAAGAAATTTCAATAAATTTCAAGTTATTGAAATCCGGAAAGAAACCTTCAATTTTCTGACTATTTTACCTGGATCTTCTTCAAATACTGTATGAAGAGTATGGCTACTTGTTTATGGGCAATACTGCTTCTTTCTACTTGCTTCTTTTGGTGTTCACAACTAATCTAGTAAATTGGTGGATTTCTAGATGCATTTTAACATTGTTATGAATCATCATTGCAGCCTCGTACCCATTACATTACAACTAGGGCGTCAGATTTTTTTTTTTTTTAACATATGTACATATATATGCATGCATACATACATGTATGTGTGTGTGTGGTTGACTGAAATGACGCTAACATGTCTCGACCTTGTATCGACCATTATCATGGTCTTTTAGTTCGTTCATGTACTCTCGCCCTCACTTGTATCTTACCATTTTTAAAAGCACGTGGCCACCTCCACTTTCAAGTGGGACGCCCACGACTCGGACTTTCAGCATGTTATCGGTTTTCTGTAATACTAGTGTTTTCTGGTCGAATATAAATTGAAATGTTGAGAACCATTCAAGCATCACGTTAGGAGTACGTACAAGCAATAATGGATATTTCTTCTTGAATTTACAACCGACTCGAATCTTATCTTGCTTTGAATTTTTTTTTTTTTTTTCCTTTTTCCAGATGATCTTGGAATTAACACTAATGGTGAGGCCAAGCCACAGCTGGATCTCCTTAGCAATAAACCTAAAGGTTGGAGTTACATATTCACTCCTCTTTTTTTTTTTTTTTTTTTTTTTGGGGGGGGGCATAATAGAAAGCCTATTCTGTTGATTGATGTTCATTTCATGTGTTGATAGGAGTTCGAGTGGAGCTTGATTTGAAAAGTAGCGGGAAATCAAAATCAGGTGCCAAGAAGACCCCTGCAAGCAAATCTCAGGGTTCCGAGTCTGCGGGAAAGGGGCCCCGAGGTTCACGGGGTGGAAAGAGGAAGAGATAACCGGTTGACCCAAAAAGATCGTTTTGCTGAGGCACTCGAGTTTTGGATGTATTGGCAGTGATGGATTATGTTTCCCACAACTTTCGAGCTCTCTCTCTCTCTCTCTCCCCCTCCCTGGTTGGGGTCCTAGTTTTATGTCTAGATGTACGTTATATTTGCATCGCGTCTTTTCTTTCTTTTTTTCTCTTTTTCTTTTTTCGTGTGTGCGCTTTGGGTTGTGGGGGGGAATGGTGGTGTGATGGCAGGGAGGTGTAATGTTTTTTTTTAACGAAGGCAACGTGATTACTACAGGATGTTTTGTTTGGGTATGTTGCATCTAAAACTTGCAGCTATTTGTTTCCAGGAAAAAAAAAAAAACACGCAGATCAAGATGAAACTTTGCAGCCAGGAGTGGGACCTGGGAGTCCGCTGGTCTCAGCAGCTTGCTCTTCTTTCAGCCACGAGTCTTACTCAAAAATCTATCGGTAAATGTAGCATCGTGTCTTTTTAAGCCTTATCCAAGAGCCCAGCACCTTGGAAAGTTTCCTCTCTTAAGGAGCCCTCTGCTGCCATGTGGAGTTAAAGTCTGCAGATTAGAACCTATCGCATGGACGTCCTCTTTTGCACCAAAGTTGTCCATCTTGTCTTCGTATTGCCGTACGGTCTCCGCACGTTCCCAACTAGCTTCATCGTGTGGAAAATAAATCAAGTACCATCTGACTAGATGCTCCATATCTGGTCTGGTCGGATGGAGCACTTATTGAGCACAAAATCCTGCGCGATGTAGAATCCCGCATGCCGGATTTCTATATGATTTCTAACGTTGGATTTTGTTTTTGCTTAGCGCAGCCTAAGATCTCTAGTAGGATGTCCAAGTCAAACGTACCTGGGAAACCAAGTCCGACTTCCCAAATCTCAAGCAGTTAGGACATGCTATCCGAATCGTATCCCTAACTAACTCGGATTGGGCCTCAGTGTTGGACGGTACATGAAGTGGAAATTAGCATGGGTTCTAGTTGTGTTCCTTTTTTTTTCCCTAAACCAACTGGAGATAGACATCCCAAACAAAATGGATTTCTAATCAACTAGAAATTTATATATAAAAAAAAAAAATTAAAATCTAATAATATTTTTAGATCAGAAAAAGAAATTCTAATGTATTAGAAATCACACAAAAATTTAAATCCTAACTAATTGGAAGGACTTGCCTTGATACCAAATTTAATTCAGGCAAGCCAGCTAACCCTACACGGATCAAAGTTGCATGGCAGAAACCTGACCTTGAAGTGGAAAATAAACCTAAAGATGGGATAATTGATGGACTTATACCAACCCCATGAGGGTCCCCATTCTGGCACTTTGGACCTCTCTGGGGAATGCTCGAATCATCCAACCTCGCATCGATTGCCATTCACATGATATGTGGTCTCATACCACGGCAAGTAAACAATCACCCCAAGCAAAAAATTGAAGAAAATGTTTTAAAAAAATTATCAATAATTGTTTGGTGTCAGAAGAGTGCAATTAGATTCATCTGCAGATCTCCTAAAGCTGATAAGCTTTCCTAGTTTCAGTCCGATACAAATTTTCCAAAGAGAGGAAAAAAAGAAGAAGAGAAATATTACATAAATAGTCAAAAAATTATTCCTAACTCCCGTGGGACTTCTAGCTCATCTAATACCACTGAAAAATTATCCTTTAAATAATGGACTGCAAAATGGCATTTCATAATTTTCTGGAAGTTTGCTAGTATGGGCACATCTTTGCTAAATCATTCATCCCTTTCTCATTTTCGGTGATTCAAGATAAGTTAGAAAGGCTAACTCAATTCTTGAGATCATGGAAGTAGTTCTATACGAGAGTTTCAACTCTAATGATGTTGATGAATCTGATATTTGTCGGATTGCCTTTTCAATCATGGTTGGAGATGAACTTTAAAATATAAATTTTTTAACTTTGACAATCTCCTTTTGCTTCTTTTTTTTTTTGGGTAAAGTTCATAAAGGACAGAGAATTGTCAGTAAAAGGTAGAAACATCACAGGGGTCTAGAGTAGAGGGTTTCCTGTGCATCAGCTTCAAGCAATAAGGCAAAGTTAGGAGAGTTATCGATAAAATGAGTCAGGCCAGCCAACCAATCTGCAAAAATATTTTAATGAAAAGAAGAGCTGATGAACCACTGTAAGCATTGGCATTGATGGAGATAAAAGTTATTTTGCATGATCCAATGAATAACCGTAAAAGAGTCATCCTCAAAAATTAGATTAGGATGTTCGAATTTAGATGGCTTCTAAAGCAGCACAGAGTTCAATATAAGGAACTAAGAGAGAGAGAGAGAGAGAGGTAAAATGGAGAGCACATGCATAGTGTAGCCTACCTTGATGTCTATGAACAAGATAACTAGCACATGCCACTCCATTCTTGAGTGAATCATCAAAATTAGCCTTGGAGAGGGGGCGTCTAATGCACCAAAATTGGAGCAAAGGTCTAGAGCTGCGAATATCCCCGGGCCAAAAGTTGGACATATGATTGCAAATGTCACAAGAAAAGAGACTTTGGTTCGATGATTAAAGATTGCATGCTCAACATCCCCACAAACATCACATTTTACCACAAACGTCACAAGAAAGTACAGCAATCCTCCAAAATATGATGGAAAAGAGGTAGGGAAAAAATTTGGAAGATCAATTCATAAGACTGGCTATAGTTTTGCCTTCAAGAGATGCACTCAAGTGGAGATAAGTAGGTGATTTATTCAAAGGTAGATTGAAAATTCAAGCATTTTCCAAGACTTTGACTTCAGAACCATTGTCCATGCAGATTTAGATATAAAAGCCTTATAATCGTCCCATCTCTTTGGAAATCTAACTACCTTCCCCAAAAGAGCGTTGGCCATAAGAGCATATCGCCTTAAATGCAAAGCATGCCAACCCAATCCACCTAGCTATCCTTTCGACTTACAAATCTTTCCCCAAGACCGCAAATGGAGACCACGAACCCAGAAAAAAAAAAAAAAAAAAAGATTTACACAACGAGACAACAAATACATAAGAACCGAGGAAAGGACCAAATGAATAAAAGTTAAAATGACCAGCTTGTGAAAGCATCTTCCATTTCCAGCCAGCCACCTTCACCATTAATTTCTCTAGAACAAAATTATAGCTAGATGATCGAACATTCTCTTCTAACGTTTCTTTCGGTAGATGGGCTCAATCTCAAAGAAATTTGCAGTTCTAACTCTTTGGCTTTAGCAAAGAGGTTTCCAACACACAGTTTTTGTTCCAATTCAACAAGATTCTCTCAGTCACTTTAAGCAATCTACTAATCCAAATAGTAGGAGATGGATGATTATAACCATGCAATGCTCTACCAAAAACTTTTGCAATACAATTACAACTCAACCAGAGCTTCTCAAATTTGAAAGGCACTCATCTTCATGTATGTTTAGCAAGGATTTTGATTAAAATGGGGACGAGGGGCTCGGAGCTAATCCTTGGTAGGTGATGAACCTTAGCTTCAGGGTATCAGGTGCACATTGATCCAAGTATTTCCATACTCTAGAAATGCCTTGACGATTATTATACCAAGCGAAAGGTGTTCTAATAAAACCCAAATCATTCAGAGAATTTTGGCCGATAAACTCTCGAAAATCCTTCACTTCTCTACTGAAACGAAAAGCTTTCTCACCTTCTTTTTTTTTTTTTCTTTGAAGGACCCGTAATAATATTAAAGTCGCCCAAGATCAGCATAGGAGAGCTAAGATCCATAACCATAGAAACTATATCCCAAACCTCCTTATATTGCACTGCAGAAGTGCTTGCATTAAAAACCAAGGAGCAGCATTTTCAGGCGTGGGGTGACAACACCAAATGCACGCTACCTACTAGCTTGAAGAAAATTAATAAAATGAAATTTTTTCTTCCTAATAATAATGATCCAAATGGGCCTTCAACCGAAATGGCAAAGAAATGCCAAGTGGGACCGATTAAATGTTGCAAAAGATGAAGAGAGTCCTAGTGATCCGAGTCTCTAAGATACAACAAACATCATGGTCTTTTTCCCTAATCAGCCTCTTAAAATTATTGATGAACGAGGACTTTGCGACTCCCTACAATTCCAAGAAAAAATGATCATAGAGAAAGAATGCAGGGATAAGTGGAGGATATCACCTGGTTGCTAGTTGAGATGGCCTCTTTTCATTTGTTAGTGAAGGGGACAAGGTGATTGGTTTCATCGCCTTTCGTTGCTTTCGACTTATCCTCCACCACCCCAGGCTTTAAAAGAAGAGCATCACAAAGACACTAAAGTTGAGCATGATGAATCTGAAGAATGGAGTTAGATGGATCTCCTTCCTTCCTTCCCGTTGCTCCTGAATCTTTTGGCTTGAGGTCGGCCGATGAGGATGGAGGAGCTAAACCATCGAGGAATATGAGGCCGAGAATGAACTTTGCTGGAGCTTCGTCCGTTCATCTGCAATAAAGTCCCCATCGGAGTGTTCTCCGGTGAAGACCCTCCGACGCTCAAGTTAGGAGATTAGAGAACAATGAGGAGAGAAAGCATCGAATCGAATGACATACCTGGAGGATCTCGGAGCCCCTTTATTTATAAGGGAGGAGTTGGAGTCGTATCTATTTCGGACTATAACGGCTTTCCGAGTTTATCGTCCTGGATTGATTCGAAAGATTTCTTTCCTTCTTGGGAGACAGGATTGCGAAAGATTCTTCTTTTATCTGAATTTTCTGATTCGAGAGGACGCAGTTTCAGCAGGAACGATTGTAGGTCGGTCATTGACGAGCTTTAAGCCTATTCATGTAGCTCGGGAGCCGACCTGAATCCGACGAGGACGAGGTATGAAGGCCTATCTTATTTTGCCAGGAGGCAATCTTCAGTAGATCGATCAAAATTGTAGGTGGGCTTAAGCCGACCTACAGCTAACCACGAGCGAAGTATCACATCGTTCCGCTTAGACGATCCATTAGGATAGGTTGACAGCCGACCCTAAATAGGTTGAGGCCACACCAGCCCCATTCCGCAATAGTTTGTCCTCCACTTATGAGGTCGATCTACCTCTGAGCGGTCGATGTAAGTACCCTATCGAAGTTGAGGCCGATCTTCAAATCATGTCTGCATTGCAGCGTTGGAGATCAGTAGCATAATAAGATTGGAAGAAGTCTATCGATCATGAAATCTAATCGTCTGTTGCTTTGATCCGGATTTGCCCATCCCGACCAATTGGTATTTGATATTTGACGAAGATCTAGAAGGATAGATGAAATGAAAGTAGATCGGAGCTGTCCATGCCTCCTATAAATAGGATAAACATTACTCTTTTTGACTGCTATTGTTGCTTAAAGGGTGAACTCTGGTACTTTGCGCGAGGAATAGCTCGGACTCAACCGAGCCACCGTCGACCCCACCCTAACTTTCCTCATTGTTTGGCCTCCTCATCCTTTAGATCAGTCTCCTCCGCACTCATGAGTCAATCTAGTCCGTCCCAATCTTCTTGGGGTTCGGATAGCCCTTCTGGTGAGGATCGTGGTTACGGGGTAATAGGTTCTTCGGGCAAATCCGAAGAACGTAAGATTTCGGATTATGGTTCTTTTAGAATAAATTTCATCCTCTCCTCGGAGGACTTGAAAGTCATCAGGATGAAATACCATATCTTTGATGATTTTAAGCTAGAGATCGTCGGTCCCGGAGAGCGTATAGCTCTTCCTCAACCTGGACGGATCAATGTTTATGAGGAATCGCTAAAGGCTGGCCTCAGGTTGCCTTTTTATTTTTTAATCATCGAGCTTCTGAACCTATATAGAATTAGCTTTTGTTGTTTGGCGCCGAACTTCTGACGATTAATTTTAGGCTTCTTCATCTACTGCCTCCTTCTCGAGATTGAGCCTACCTCCCATCATTTTCAAGCTTGCTTAACTTTAAAGGAGAATCTAACGGAGGTTGGGTGGTGGTATGCTTCTCCTCGAAGAGGATGCTACCTTTTTTGAGGCGCTCCTTCCTCGGTGCATAACTGGAAGGAGCACTTCTTTTTTATTTTGGCTGAGCAACCATAGGATTTTAGCACATCATGCGGGCGACCTTATAGGTCAACCGTCAGACCTCTAATGCTGTCCGATGCCGAGGAGGAGGCCTTGAGTCAGATCTTTAGTCTCGCTCCTCTCCCGTTGTCCAGGTTTCTTACTGAGGAGAACTTATTTAAGATCGGACTGATTCCAAATGATTCGAGGAGTAAGTATTCTCATGCAATTTTATTTGGATCATCTTTTCTTTCCTCATTATTATCATTGACTAAGTCTTGTGTTTTCTGTCCAGCGATGAATCCGTCCAACCTTGAAACTCTTCGTCGGATGGCGAAGAAGAGAAAGACAAGTGCGGTCGTGGCCCCCCAATGCACTCGAACCGAGGCTATCCTGACGCAGCCCACGGTGGAAGGTTCCTCGAGAGCGGCCAATGCCTTGAGGAAGGAGAAGTCGGCACCGACGAAGGCGGTGATGTCGATTCGATCTGCTGCTCTAGTGGAGTCCGTCCCTCGGCCTTCTGCATCTTTCTTCAAAAGAAGCTCGAGTGGACCGAAGATCTCCATCTGGATGTCCGACCATGGATCCGATGTTTCGGAGAGTGTTTCTCTGATGGAAGTTCCCTTGGATACTAAGGATAAAAGGAAGGGCATTGGCGACTACCGTATCGTCCATTCCTTGCTGAAGTCGATCATCTTACTAGCCGACGTCCAGACCTTCGAGGAGGCCAGGGGTGCCTTCTGCATCCAGAACTCCTACGATTCTCTTCTTCGGATACGTATCGACTTTTTACCAATCTTCATTTTAGCTCTTCCATTCATTCCTCGGCTCAGCTTCTTCTTCTTTTTTTTAATTTTTTTAGCTCATCCATCATGTGGACCATTTTGCCGAAGTAATTAGAGAGGTTCAGCACCTCTCTAAGGAAGCTAAGGAGAAAGCCACCCAAGCCAATCGAAGGACGGACGATGCTTAGTTATCTCGACTGAAGGTCGAGGATGAGACCAAATCCCTCAGAAAAAGGGTGAAGCAGTTGGAATCCAAGCTGGCTAAGGCTGAAGCTCGGGTGCTGGGGGAGAGGAAGGTCGGGAAGGCATGGGCGGAGGCCGTCAGGGTAGAGGCGGTCGAGGCCTTCTGCACCTCGAAGGAATTCTACATCATCAAGGTAGATTTTGCATTGCTCTCCTACTTGCAAGGGGGTATAGACTTGAAAGAGAAGGTCTGGAGGATCTTTTCCGATCTGAACTTGGACCTCTTAGAGTCGGACGATGAGAAGGCCGAGAAAGTTGAGGGTCGAGAAATTTAAATGAAAGATGTCTTCAGCCCTGCGCATGATGACTCGACTATAGAGGATGCAGCATCGGTACCACCCCCAGCCATCATCACTTGCCAGACCAAGCAGAGGTCGGAGAATCTAGAGCTCTGGATAGAGCTTAATGTACCATTTGGATCGGACATATCTGATCTTTTTTTTTTTGGGTTAGCCTTTTTTGTTTGCTCCTAATTTTTACCGAGGTATCTTTGTATGGGCCAACCATCACTTATAAATACTCAACTTTAATACAAAGTCTTCTTTTGCTAAGTTGTTGGATTCGTATGTTCTTTGTCCAATTTTTCTCTTTCGAGACATAGATCAGCATAGATCTTAGGCGGTGTGACTGAGAAGTTGTGGTGAACGATTCATGCCGATGCGTTACGATCCTCGACCGCAGTCGAGGAGCGTGTTTTGATTAATTTCGTGGGATGTCCTAGTCCTCGACTGTGGTTGAGGATCGAGCATTGGCAATTTGTATTGAAGATGCATACCGCTCCTTGATCGTGGTCGAGGAGCGTGCGTTGGCAAAATTTGATGGAAACGTATTCCGCTCCTTGGCCATGGCTGAGGAACGTGTTTTGGCAAAATTCAATGGAGATATGTTCCACTCCTCGGATGTGGTCGAGGTGAATGCGTTGGCAAAATCTGATGGATACGTATTCTACTCCTCGATCATGATCGAGGAGTGCGTGTTTGACAAAATTCAATGGAGACACGTTCTGCCCCTCGATCATGATCGAGGTACGTATGTTGGCAAAATTCGATGGAAATGCATTTCACTCCTTGACCGTGGTCGAGGAGCACGTGTTGACGAAATCCAATGGAGATGCATTCCACTCCTTAACTGTGGTCGAGGACGCGCGTTGGCAAAATTCGATGGATACGCATTTTGCTCCTCGATCATGGTCGAGGAGCGCGCATTTGACAAAATTTGATGAAGATGCATTTTGCTCCTCGGTCGTGGTCGAGGTGTGTGCGTTGGTGAAATCCGATGGAGATACGTTCCGCTCCTCGATCATGGCCGAGGAGCGCACGTTGGTGAGATCCGTTGGAGATGCACTCCGCTCCTCAATCGTAGCCGAGGAGTGTGCGTTGGTAAAAATAAAACTTGCAAGAAGTTATTATTCATTATCGAAGAAAAATTTAAAATGAAAATTACATTCTAAGGATAATATCTTCGAAGATTATCAGCATTCTAGGTCTTTAGGATTGGAGTTCCATCCAGTCGACAGAGATGGTAAGTTTCAGGCCGAACTACTTCAGCCATGCGATAAGGATCTTTCTAATTCGGCGATAATTTTGACCATTCGGATGGGCAAAAAATCTCGGCTTGATGAAGAACTAATTATCTTACCAGAAAAAATTTGCTCTTTACTCGAGAATTATAGTACCGAGTAACTTTCTATTGATAGTTGGTCATTCGAACTCGAGCTCATTTTCAGATTTCTTCTAGCAGATTCAGATTTGCTCTCATCCCGAAGAAATTGCTATCTTCATCGAACTCTTCGACTCGGAGTAACCCCATCTCTACGGATATCATAGCTTTCGTACCGAAGGCCAACATAAAAGGTGTCTCTCTAGTTGGGACACGTTGCATCGTGCGATGCACTCAAAGGATGTTGTACAATTCTTTGACCCATGATCCTTTTGCTTGACTTATGCGAGCTTCCAATCCCTACAATAATATCCTGTTTGTCACCTCAGCCTCGTCATTAATCTGTGGATGACCTACTGACATCAATCTGTGAGAAATCTCGTAGTCATTACAGAACCCTGTAAATCTCGGGTTATTGAATTATCGTCCATTATCGATTATGATGGTGTGGGATAAATCATATCAACATATGATAGACTTTCAGGCAAAATTTCAAACTCTGGTTTCAATAATCATAGCTACTATCTCTGTTTCCATCCATTTAGTAAAATAGTCAATCACGATAATCAAAAACTTCTTCTATGCCACGGCGATGGGAAATGGTCCGAGGATATTCATTCCCCATTGAGCAAAGGACCAAGGGATCATGATCGAGGCCAATGGAGTCGACGATCGGTGCTGAATGTTTGAGGTCCTTTAGCATTGATCACACTTGTTCACTAGATTGACCGTATCTCTTTGCATGGTTGGCCAAAAATATTTCTGCCATAATATTTTGTGGGATAGAGCCTTGCCCCCCAGGTGATTACCATAGATTTTCTTGTGAACTTTCTGCAGGGCATAGTTGGCTTCCGAAGGACGAAGGCATCTGCGTAGAGGTAGGGTGAAAGACCTCTTATACAACTTTTCTTCATAGATGACGTATTGTGGAGCGAGGCATCTCAACCTTTTTGCCTCATCTCGATCCGTAGGCAAAATTCCATCTTGCAAGTAATGGAGGATAGGATCCATCCAACTCGGTTCTGGATCGGCTTGCATTATCAGGGCTTTCTTAATACTCGACTTCTCCAAAACTTTCATATATGAGCTTCTCTTTAGGTTGGCCGTCCCATGGGTTGCTAGCTTAAAAAGGAGATCAGCTCGTACATTTTTCATCCTTGGTATCTGCTGAACATCTATTGTTAAAAAGCTAGAAGCTAAGTTCCTGATCTTCTGTAGATACTTAACCATTTTCAACTTTCGAGCTTCATATTCTTTCTGAACCTGACCAATCACCAACTGTGAATCACTATGGACTCTGACATACCGAATTTTCATTTCTTTTGCTATTCTAAGTCCTGCTACCAATGCCTCATACTCGACTTTATTGTTGGAAACTGAAAAGTCGAAGCATAGGATGTATTCTGCTACTACTCCCTCCGGGCTGGTTAAAATCAACTCGACTCTAGAGCCCGCAGCATTCGAAGATCCATCAACATGTAGGGTCCAATATTTATCGATTGAAGGGGCTTCAACGTGACTGGATTCCTCATCCAGAATTGTACATTATAGGATGAAATCCGTCAATGCTTGAGCTTTAATGGATGGTCAAGGTAAATATTTGATATTGAATTCACCTAGTTCGATAGCCCATTTAGCCAGTCGCCCTGAGGTATCTGGTTGGTACAATATTGATCTAATGGGTTGGTCTGTAAGGACTGCGATGGTGTGTGTTTGAAAATATGGGCATAACTTTTTTGCGATATTAAGAGAGCATAAATGATTTTTTTTAGTCTCGTATATCTGGTCTCAGCATCATAAAGTACCCGGCTCACGTAATAGATCAACTTTGCACCTTGGCTTCCTGTCGGATCAAAACAGAGCTAATTGCCGAAGAAGAAACAGCTAGATACAAGTACAATACCTCCTCAAGCTCTGGCTTACTTAACAGAGGGAGGGAGTCGAGGTATTTTTTTAGCTCATCGAAGGCTGTCTGGCATTCATCTGTCCATTGAAAGTTCTTCAGTTGCTTAAGAGCTTTAAAAAATGGAAGGCTCTTTTCTATCGATCTTGATAGAAATCTATTTAAGGCTGCGATCCTTTCTGTGAGTCACTGTACTTCTTTGATCGTCTTCGGAGGCTTCATCTCTTGAAGAGCTTGAATTTTCTTTGGATTGATCTCAATCCCACGTTGTGACACTATGAACCCAAGAAATTTTTCAGAAGTGACACCGAAGGTGCATTTGTCTAGGTTGAGCTTCATCCGAAAATGCCATAGTATAGAAAAGGCTTCTTCTAGATCGGTGATATGATATTGACAGTCCTACTTTTGACGAGCATGTCATCCACATACACTTTCATATTTCTCCTAATTTGCTCCTTGAAAAGTTTGTTCACAAATCTTTGATAGGTCGCTCCAGCATTTTTAAAGCTAAACAACATGACCCTGTAACAAAAAAGACCTTAATCAGTTATGAAAGAAGTTTTTTCTTCATCCTCGAATGCTATTTGGATCTGATTGTATCCCAAGAAAGTATCCATGAATGATAGGAGCTGATGTCCCAAGGTCGCATCCACCAGTTGGTTTATGCGCGGCAGAGGATAGCTATCCTTTGGGCATGCTCCGTTGAGATCCACATAATCAACACACGTGCACCATTTTTCATTGGCCTTTTTGACGAGGACGACATTAGCCAATCACTCCAGATAATAAACTTCTCGGATGAAATCGGCCTTCAAGAGCTTATCAACTTCTTCTCGTATCGTCCTCTGGCGTTCAGGGGCAAAGCTTCATTTTTTCTGTCTGATCGAACGACGATTCAGATCCATATTGAGTCAGTGTACCATGACCTACGGATCGATGCCAGGCATATTCGAAGTTGACCAAGCAAATACGTCGATATTATCTTATAGAAATGTGATGAGGTATTGTTGATCCTCTTCATATAAGCTTGAACCGACCTTCAAAATCTTGTTCGGATCATCCTTGATTGGTACAGAGATCAGTTCTTCTGCCGGAGTGCCTCTTTGTTCAGTTTATTCATCTTAGACGTCTAACTCATTCATGGGTTGCTCTTCAGCCATCACTCCATGCAAAGTAGCCATGTAATATTTCCTTGCGATCGACTAGTTTCTTCTTAGCTCGTTGATTCCGTGTGGAGTCATGAATTTGACCTTTAGATGATAGGTCGACACTATGGCCTGGAGGGTATTTAGGCCTGGCCGACCTAAGATAACATTATAGGCGGAGGGATTATTCACGATGAAATAAGTTATGTCGACAACCGCCTGCCTCGAAGCTCGTCCAGCTTTTGTTGTTAGTGAGATGGCCCCCTCCACTGGAATCATAGCGCTAGAAAATCCGACTAGAGATATATTCCTCTTTATTAGTAGTTCAGGGTTCAAGTTCATCCGAATAAATGCATCATAAAATAGAACATCCACCGAACTTTTATTATCAATAAGGATTCGATGTACATCATAATTAGCAATATTCAGAGAAATGACTACAGGATCGTCATGGAACTGACTTATTTCTTCCAGATCTTCATCGATGAAAGTAATTTCATTATCTACTTTTCTATTTCTCAGTCCTTTTCTTGGTCGGATCCGATCTGAAGTATTTCCACCGAGGTTTCCTCCAGCAATTACTTTGATATCTTCCGCAGTCGGCTGTTCTCTGCGCGGTTCATCTTGCCAAGGTTGGTCATGATCCAAATTCACCGGAATTCGCCGTTCATCCACATAGTGCCGAAGTCATCCCTACCTGATTAATGCCTCTATTTCTTCTTTGAGCTACCAGCACTCCTTAGTATCATGCCCATGGTTACGATGATATCGATAATACTTCCTCGGATTTTTTATTCGAGCAGGGATTATCATTTTTCTAGGTCGAGGTATATCTTCTCGTCACTCAATCTCCATCAAAATCTGAGCTCGAGGTGTGTTGAGAGGGGTGTGGTAATTGAACCTTCGAGGTGGAGTTCTAGATCATTCTTGCAGTTTTGGAGATGTTGGTCGACTACTCCGAGGAGGGATGCGCAATTGATGAAATTATGGCTCCTTTCGATGGTGCTGCATCCGTCTATGGTTTTTTTTCTTCTTCTACTTTTGGGATGGACTTGATCTACTATCCCGGCTACTTCCCTGCTGGTCCCAAGCCTCTTCAGCCTAGGCATATTTCTCCGCTCGTTCTAGCATCTTAGCAAAGTCCTTCAGATAATCCAAGTTGAGGAAGAACAAAAGGTCATTTTGGAGGAGGCCGGCTTTGAACGCTGTCATGGCTACCGATGGGTCTAAATTTCAGACCTCCAAGGTGGCTACATTGAAGTGATTGATATACTCTCGAAGGACCTCATTCTTCCATTGCTTGATACTCATGAGGAAGTTAGAGTTATGACGTTGCCGATGACCGCTTATGAAGTGGGCAACGAACAGACGGCTTAACTGATAGAAGAAATATATGGAGCCAAGTTTCAGATTCGAGTATCAATGTCGAGCTGTATTTTTTAAAGTTGAAAAAAAAGCTCGACATAGTATCGCATTGGTAGCCCCTTGCAGATGCATAAGAGTTCGAAAGCTATCCAGATAGTCTACGGGATCGGCTGCTCCATCGTAAAGCTCCGTCTGAGGGATCTTGAACCAACGTAGCAAGGGTTCATCCAAAATCTTTTGAGTGAACGAGGGATCGACATTGAACCTTAAATCCTCTCCTTATTGTCTCGGCTCCCGCAACACATCCAACTGCTGTTGCATCTCTTTGAGCTTTTTCTTCATGTCATCCTCATGAATGGCTCGGTGCTGAGGAGTCTCATGGCTCGGGGTAGAGCCTCTTCTAGAAATTGATGTGGATGAGCATTCAGATCTTCGACGGAAAGGATCGATAGGTCGGCTGTGATGACTGGCCTTCATTCTTGGGCTTCGTGGGCGTCGTTCCTCCGACCTTATTCAGACCAGACCTGAATTTTCTTCGATTGGACGATGCTCATCGGCCTATTGTATTTCTCTTACGGTGGCTGATAGTGCTTGCACCTGATGAAGTAGGGTGTTATACTATTCCTACGAGATCGTCGGCGCCGTTGGTGGGTTTTTCTGAATTGGTGGTGGAGATGTGTTAACTTGCTGAGCATTGTAGGTCCTCCGACTACTAGAATGCTAGGATGAGTTTGATGTTCTCCTTCGAATTCTCATGATATCCGATGACGTGCTTTCTTCTCTCAAAATTAGACCTCGAAATCAACCGAGGGTCCTTCTTCAAGCGCCAACTATTGCTCCTGGATTTTCCAGCTTGATGTCGGCCGACGAGGATGGAGGAGCTCGGCCATCGAAGAATATGAGATCGAGGATGAACTTTGCTGGAGCTTCGCCCATTCACCTGCAATAAAGTCTCCATCGGAGTATTCTTCGGTGAAGACCCTCCGACACTCAAGTTAGAAGATTGGAGAACAATGAGGAGAGAAAGCGTCGAATCGAATGGCATACCTGAAGGATCCTGGAGCTCCTTTATTTATAGGAAAGGAGTTGGAGTCGTATCCATTTCAGACTATAACGATTTTCCGAGTTTGTCGTTCTGAATTGATTCGGAAGATTTCTTTTCTTCTTGGAAGATGGGATTGCGAAACATTCTTGCTTTATCCGAATTTTTTGATTCGGAGAGGATGCAGTTTCAGTAGGAATGGTTGTAGATCGGTCATTGACGAGCTATGAGTCTATTCATGTAGCCTGGGGGCTGACCTGAACCCGACGAGGATGAGGTATGAAGGTCTATCTTGTTTTGCGAGGAGACGATCTTCAGTAGGTCGGCCGAAATTGTAGGTTGGCTTAAACGACCTACAGCTGACCGCGAACGAAGTATCGCATCGTTCCGCTCAGACGATCCATTGGGGTAGGTTGACGGCCAATCCTAAATAGGCCGAGACCATACTAGCTCCATTCCACAATACTTCCAAACTCACAGGTTGGAGAGTCCCTTGGAGATATGGATGTTGTATCTCCATTATGGTTGAGCCCTGATGCACAACAATTATATGACTTGAGCCCGCTTCTATGGTATAGTGCTAACCAATTTTAGCCGGTCTAACAAATGATGATTTGGCTCCGTCTATGTCTAGCTGATTAGACAACAGCACATATGGAGACTCTTAGCTGCATCAAATTGCTTTTGCCGAATCTCCTAGAAGTTATCTATCAATGCAGCTATTAGGTTGGTGGCCTATCCGCCAACCCACACCCTGTATTGTCAAAATTGTGTGGCACTAATGTTGACAATGGCCTTGGTGGCCTTGCCGTTGATGCTCGCATCAATAGACATCCACCCTTTGTTTAAAGGCTCATCTCCGTTGACTTGCTCCTTCATGATATTTATAACCTATAGAGCTTCCATTTTATGTTCTTCTTACCCGTCACCCTCCTTGACATGGACCGTGCTGACGGTCTTTTTCTTGGGGCAATCCTTAGCCTAATGGTAGCCATCACATGCATAGCATATTAAGCATTTCTTGCCTTGAAAATGACCTTATGGGCTAACCATCCTTGGAGAATGCTTTCTTGTCTCCTCCACCTTTGCTCTTGTTGGTCCGTGGGCATCTTTACCTTGGAGGTATTGCTTTGCTTGAACTCAAGTTGAGGTCCTAGACTCCATGGTACTTAGCACCTGTGAAGCTAAGACTTGCAAAAAAATCTTAGCAGCAGCAAAGTCAATCCACTTTGGACATAATGGAGATGCCCAACATCAGCCTCATGAGCTAGTTGGCATAATTTTTTATGAACCTTGTATGCTTGATGCGAAGACTTACGTAGGCGTATATTTAGTTCTACATTAATTATTTGCTGAAAAGATTTTGAATCTCATATAAGATCAAAAATCTAAATAATATTTTCTGGCTAGTCTTTTTGAATGAGATTCTAAATTGTTATAAATAATATCAGATCCGATTTGATCCATAGTCTATATGGACTAGTAGATACTGCAATATAGATTCATTGGGGGTTGCATCATGGGCCAATCATGATGATTATGACTGGATTTGGACCTATAGTCTAGTGAGAATGCTAAAATGATGGGGTATGTAAGGATCCGTGCAGCTATGTATTTAATCATATATTAGTTATTCATTGAAAAAATCTTTGATACTTATATAAAATTAAAGAATCTAAATAATATCTTTTAGCTAATTTTTTTGAATAAAATTTTGAGTTGCTACACTTAATGAAATGTCACAGGCTTCTACGTATATCCTCGCCTTCTGTATAGACTTTAACTAGTTAGTCGCTGTGAAACTATGACAATCTCCTCCACCCATCCTTATAAGCCTTCATCATGGATTGGCTCCAGTTCGATAGAGGGACCCACTAACAATCTGAGTCCTATGAGGGATCTACTAATTAATCATTAAGACTGTGATGTACATTAGGCTTGACTCTGGTGCTGCACGTCACAAACTCGTACTGCAAAAGCTTGTGCTGTTGGGTGGACCGGCCTGGGTTTATAAACCCATGTAGTGGCTCTTTAATCAGTCAATGTTGGACTATGGCTCGATATAAGCATGAGATTGTGAGGAGGATGACGCAAGCTTTGCTTCAATAAGTAATCTCTTCTCGTTCTATCAAATTATTGGTTTCTTCTTCTTCCCGGTTTGAAGCAGTAAGCCTCAAAGATTACTTCTTAGCAGAGCGCGTACAACACGACACTTGGACTCCACGCAGAGGAGATCATGGAAATACGCCATAGAAACTCAGGATGGGTGAAATAAAAGACCCGGCACGAGACATGACAAGACAACTGACGAAATGCTGATGATAGTGCTCATGCATTGAAAACAGCCGGTGACTTATTTAACACAATATGTAGCCCAAAAAAAAAAAAAATTCAAGAAAAAAAAAAGGGTGAAGAAAAGAGACATCTCATGTCGATTTATTCCGTAGACAAAAGTGTCCAAATATATACCGCTCATCCTAATAATTTCCCCATTATTGATATTCACACGCAAGTGTTACCGTATAACCGGTAACTAGCAAGGAAAATTGAACGTAGAGAAACACCAGCACCCCATATATGCTAGCAACCTCATCTCCCCTCTCCGAGCATAAAGCTGCACCAAAGAACAAGAACAACAACAAGAAAATCTACAAAAAGTAAAAAATATTACATGGGAAATCCAACTAGTCTCCAATGCGATAAGATGTCTAACAAATTTTATACATCATCCTGCTTGGCTACAACCTCAGGCGACCATGCTGCACCTGCTCACAGACATTTCACTGATCAGTATTCATCACTTTTGTTCATAGCTAAGAACACAATTATCACAAGTAATAGAGCGCCTTTGCGTGACCTTTTGCGTCACCTTTTATTCTTCTGTCGATGCTTCTTTTCTGGTTGGCCGTGTCTACTGGCAGGTGGTGAAACGAGACCGCTGACCGAAGGCACCCAGCATCCGGCACGCCACTTCAAACAACATTCCTGTAACCAATTTTAAACACATTAATTAACTAATTTTGTGATTCGGAAATTACATGTCATTAATTACTACAAAAACCACAAATTTACTTAATTTTGATGAGGTTTCGGTGATACGTGCATGCTACTATTTTATGCTACATATATAATACTTTGCCGTGACAAATTTTTGAAAAGGTTGCGATAGAAGGGACCGCTTCACGTTGTTGATGAGAACCTCCTACCATTACAAACACAAAAGACGAAAACAAGCTCCCCTATCACCCTCGCTGGATTTTACGAGTCCAGATAGGAGAGACGTTATGTCTTCTTCCCCCAAATGCCCCACATACCCAACATTAACGTTGGTTCATGTCACCATATCTCCGTTCCCAAAATGTTCCTCCTAACCCTTCTATTTGTTATCTTTATCTCTATTTATTTATTTATAGCTCCTCTGGACCACCTTCCAAGCAAATCCAGCAATACCATTTCCCCAGCATTTGCAAACAGAAAACAAACAAACAAAAAGAGAAAATAGAGCAGTGCAGGGGGCAAAAAAAAGGGAGAAAATAAAATAAAAGAATTTTTCTTAAGAAAAT
The DNA here is from genome assembly GCA_006176705.1 of Cocos nucifera. Classification (NCBI taxonomy): domain Eukaryota; kingdom Viridiplantae; phylum Streptophyta; class Magnoliopsida; order Arecales; family Arecaceae; genus Cocos; species Cocos nucifera. Next base: position 1,297,865 of record QRFJ01000468.1, on the reverse strand, counting down.
GAAGACCGAAAAGGGCAATTTCTTTTTTCAGACATTTTCCTTGAAAGTAGAAGGCGAGGAAGCTTGGAAAAGAAGAAACCAACCTCGCCTTGATTTGGCAACGGCAACGGTGGCCGCCGGCGACACGGTATCCTCCTCCGGCGGGAAGAGCACGGAGTCGATGCCCTGCACGGAGATCCTGCCGTCGGTGTAGATGTCCGGGTCGAAGAGGTAGGCGGAGGCCTCCCCCTGGCCGAACTTGACCGAGCCGTCGGCCTCCCTGGCCACCACCTTGTGCGGCACCCGTAGCGTATCGTATCGGACCTTCCCGAAACGCCGCACCGCGTTGTACATGCTCTCCTCCGTCTGGTACTCGGGTATCAGGTGGTAGTACACCATCCGCTCCGGCGCCCCCGGCTCGCTCAGCTGCTCCGCCGTCAGCTTCCCCATTGCCTCGTCGTTGGGCGCCAGCACCGTCAGCACGTAGCCCTCCGAGACCAGCCGCCCCATCTCCGACGCCAGCGACGTCAGGTTCACCAGCACGTCCGCCAGCTCGTTGTACCCGCCGTACTGGATCAGGCTCTGGATGAAGTCCTTCACCTCGCTCTCCCCGTCGAACACCTGGAAGGCCGACCCAGGAGCCGGCGCCGGCGCCGACGACGGAGCCGCCACCGAGGGGTCCGGGGACATCGTCGGCCCGCCGGCCGGGGAGACCGGTTTCGAGGGCAAGAGGAGGTGACCGGAAGTCGTCCGGGGGTCGGCCTCGGGCGCGCCGGTGGGCATCACGGCGGCGACAGAGGACAGCCTCCGCCGGCGGTTGATGTACTCCTCCTGGACGGATCTGGGGACCAGCATCTGCTCGATGCCGTGGATGACGCCGTCCAGGCGGACCACCGCGTCCGGGTAGATCACGACAGTGGTCCCGACCCGCTTCTCGGCGGTGCCGTCGCCGGAGAGGTGGAGGCGGTCCCCGGAGAGGGTCCACCGGTCGACGGGCTCCGCCGCCCATGACTCGGAGGCGACGACGCGGGAGGGGATCACGTGGTAGAGGATGAGGGTTTGGAGGGACTTGAGGTTGCCGGGCTCCAAGAGGAAGCGCTTGAACTCGAGGTCGATGGCATCGTTGCGTGGGGCGAAGATGGTGAGGTTGTGGCGGCCGACGGCATCCTCCAGGGCGCGGAGGAGAAGGGCCTTCTCCACGAGCTCCGCCATCTCCGTGTAGTGGGAGTCGAGCAACGCGACCAGGACCGAGTTGGAGTTGATCTGCGACGGCAATGTGGGAGCATTTTCCGGCAATGCCGACGACATTCCAGCGAGGATCGTCAAGAGTACGGCGAGGAGAAGTGGCAAATGGCCGGAATCCATCGCGGCGGCGGGGACGGAGAAACAACTCGAAGAAGAGAGTTGGAAGGAAGCTTTGGACAGTGCGTGTTTGCCCTCCGACGGGGAAGCTTGGCCACTTTTGAAGGCACAGGGTCCGTTACACCAAAGGGAAAAAGTAAGGACACATGGCGAGATGGGGGACAGGCTGGTGGTCGGAGAAGTGAGCGGGTACCACCGTGTAACAGGACACGTCGGTTGGGCGGAGGCCATAAAGAATAGGTGGCGAAATATGGAGACGTTCGGACGAACCGGTGGGTGTAAAAGCGCGCGGTGACTGGTGACCACCATCCGCTACGCTCTCGTGACACGCGGGTCGGTGTTTTGAGCTTGACTAGGGCAATGCAGGCGCTTTGGTTTTGAAATGACCCTTTCGCCCTCGGTCCATGCAATAATTTCTCCTCCGTTAGAGCCTGGCGGTGATGCGGGTGAAATGGTTGTTTAAGCTCTACCGGGTGGGCTGCAGGATCTCCGGACTGCGGACCGGGCGGCAACCGGCAGCGATTTTGCGACCGTGCGTTTATATTACGATCCTACCCTCGGCGTTCCTGCACATATGGCGGAGTTCCAGCTGGATCCCGGTACGGGCAAGGCTCGACTCGGCCTGAAAGTGGCAAAAAGCGAACTTCCCTCAGTTTGGTGTTGGGCTTCGTGCCAAATTCTTTTTCAGTCCTCTTTATTTATTTATTATTATCATCTATTATAATAGCATTGTGGGGACAGATCGGGTCCCATGTTAGAAAGGTTGGACCATCATTTGTCGTGGCACACAATGTTAGCCGCGGCAATGCATCGCAGCTGCTTCGTTGCTTTGCCCACGCAAGTTTAATTAAGAGAACAGCTGGAGGAAATGCGAATGAAACCAAAGAGGATGAGAATGGAGGTTCGGAAGCCAAAGGGATTGACTTCGTAGCACGCGGACATGGTGGATAGAGAGGAAGGGAGGGAGGAGATGAGGTGTCGGTGTGGCAAATATCACGGTTGTCTCCGGAATTTTGTTCTGTTGGCGTGTGCATCTTGGATTAGCAAAAGGGGAGCTCGAAACAAAGGGAAGCAATTAGGAGGGAAGGAGACGTTTCTCTTGCAAGCTACGAAACCGTTAAAAGAGGAAAACGGAAGCTAGGTAAGGCCACGACCATGGGCTTGTATGCTGATGGTTTGGTTACCTTTGGTCTCTGACACCAATATTATATCATATCATCATACTGCTTGCTCCTTTGGCCTCTTTTCCATGTCACGCGGATAGGTTTTGGCACGCGCCGGGAGCTCCTTAAAAAATAAGGGTATGAGTAGGAATTTTGAATGGTACGTCTTCTCATCCTTCTTAACTTTATATTTAATTAAATATCTAATAACAAATTATTTAACGAGTAGATTGAGATTCGACTAATTCGTGTGTAGAGTTTTTATTTTATAGATAGGCATTCATGTTATTTGTTTACTATTAGAAATAAATTCCGCTTCTATCGAAGTTCAGCTCGATGCGCAGCCTAATGCGGTCGGTAGCCACAGAAGAGCTTCAGCGGATGGATTCCAGTCGAATTCTTTCATCCGACCGAACTTTTCAGCAGCCGAGCTTTAGTCAGACTCCCACGAGAGCTGAACTTTCTCCGTACTCTTCCAACCAGACGCCCGTGGGAGCTGAACTCCCTCCAAGCTTCTCCTTCGGTCGGACTTCTTCAAGAATCGGACTCCTCTCAGATACCTCCTTAGGTCGGATTCCTGGATCCCTCCTTCAGACGGACGCCTATGGGAGTCGAACTCCTTTCGGACTCCTTCAACTATTGTTCCTTCCGGGCGACTCTCTCCAGCCATATTTCCTTCGGGAGTCCAAACTCCTCCAAAATGGGTACACGTCAAAGCTCTTCAACCCTTCATTCGGCCTCGAATGGCTCAGTTCAGTATTAAATGGTTGCAATCGTTACCATCAGTTTGCTGTAGGCGACAGCGACTCGCTACTAGGTGGCGATGGCTGTTACCATCAATCCGTTGCAGACGGCGCTGCAGACGGTGCCTTCCTCCGGAACTGACTCCGTCGGACCTCGAATGACCCATTACCTGACAGCTGCAGCTGTCCCCATCAAGCTTCGCCTATAAAAAGGACCCTCCAGATACACTAACTCTAGGCTCTAAGCTCTCCTCTTCTTCTCTAAGCTCTGCGGAACTCATTTTCGAGCACTTTATTTCTATTGGCCAGAGCTGACTTGATCGTCGGAGGGTCCTGCCGGAGTCACCCCCCACCGACTCCGGATGAAACTTTATTTTGCAGGTCTCCGACGGTGACCTCGTCCTCCTCCGCTCCAACTGGATCCGGCGACGACAGTTCTGCACCAATAGATTGGCGCTAGAGGAAGGGCTTGAACCTCCGAGGTTCTCTTGTTCTTAAAGGAGTGTTCGGCGATGATTTCTTTCTTCCCTCTCCAGAGATCTCTCTTCTTTCTCTCTAGAGTTCTTTTCCGAAGAGAAAATGTCCCCCAGAAGAGCTTCGACTCGACGTTCGACGGCCTCCGTACCGGATCCATCTGCTCTCGTTTCAGGTCCGGCAGCCCAGGTTCCATCTGAAGCCACCGTAGATGTGGAGCAGTTCAACCTACTGGTTTAGCAGGTTCGTACTCTCGTCGAGATGATGCAGGCCATGAGATAGCTTCTGGTGGAGATTTTGCCAGCAAACCCATCATGAGGATGCCAGGAATCGATCTTAAGGAAGAGTATTTGGCCTGGCATACCAATCGCCCTTAGGAAGGAGAAGCAGAGAGCAGAAGTTCTCCCCTAGAAGGCTTCACAGGAGGCGGAATGAAGTTCGGCTGCGCTTACGACCTCCCCAGCATAAGCAAGGCCCAAACTCTCCCTCGAGCTCGCCATCAAGGAAGCTCCGACGAAGGTTTCACAGGAGGCAGAATGAAGTTCGGCCGCGCTTACGACCTCCCCAGCGCAAGCAAGGCCCGAACTCCCCTCGAGCTCGCCATCAAGGAAGCCCTGATAAAAGGGCATGAAATTCTCCCGCAAAAGATTTCACAGGAGGTGGAATGAAGTTTGGCCGCATTCACGACCTTCCCAGCGCAAGTGAGGTCGAACCATCCCTCGAGCTTGTCATCAAGGAAGCCCCAACAAAGGGGCATGAAGTTCTCCCACAGAAGGTTTCACAGGAGGGCGAAATGAAGCTCGGCGTGTGCGAGGCCGCCGAACTCGCCCTCGAGCTCGCCATCAAGGAAGCTTCGACAAAGGGGCATGAAGTTCAACCTCACTCACACCGACAAAGAGGTATGAAGTTCTCTTGCAGGTTTCATAAAAGGATGGAATAAAGTTCGACCGCGCTTACGACCTCTCTAGTGCAAGCAAGGCCCGAACTCTTCGAGCTTGCCACCAAAAAAGTTCCGACAGAAGCGCGCGAAGAAGTCCTCCTCCCGAAAGGTTCCGCGACTATGCCCCCCATAACGCTCCTCGAACTCAAATTCTCATGGAAGTTAAGAACCAACTATCAAGATCAGAAGGATTATGATCTCCCCTAAACAAGCACGATCGAAGCAAGTACTGTCTCTACCATCGTAATCACGACCACAACACTGAGTAATGCATTTAGCTCCGAGATGAAATTGAAGAGCTCATCAGAAAGGGGTGATTGGGTAAATTTCTTCGATACCAGCCTGAAGTAGGAGAAGATCGGCCAAGGGCCCAGAAATGACAAGAAGGTCGGCCGCCTCACAGCATCATCAACATTGCCCCTGGGAGGAGCTTGGTACTTTGGCGATTCGTCATCTCCCAACATCAAAGTCAAGAGAAGTTTGCTCCAAATTGAGAAGGCCAGCATGAGATAGAGGAGGTCGTTCGGCCCGAGACTTACTATCTGAGAGAACTCGGAGGAATAATGCCCCCACGACCCTGAAACGGGAATGTGCTGTCAGTAACTTTCCCTCGATAAAATTCTTTTCTTTCAATAACAATATTTTTGGGTGCAAAAATTATGTGATGACAGGAAAGAAACGAGCAAAAGTGGCCCATTAGGAGCAGAAGGAGAACCTCATCTTAACACGAGAAAAGTCGAAGGCCTCGTTCATTTTAGGATGGGATGAGGGGAGAAGCCCTGACAACGGCCCTTATGTGCCCTCATAGCCCATTAGGAATAGGAGGAGAACCTCATCCTAATGCGAGCAAAGTCGAAGGCCTCATTCATCTAGGATGGGATGGGGGGAGAGGCCCTGACAACAGCCCTTATGTGCCCCCACAGTCCATTAGGAACAGGAGGAGAACCTCATCTTAACATGAGCAAAGTCGAAGGCCTTGTTCATCTAGAACGGGATGGAGGGAGAGGTCCTGACAACGGCTCTTATGTGCTCCCACAGCTCGTTAGGAATAGAAGGAGAACCTCATCCTAATGCGAGCAAAGCCGAAGGCCTCGTTCATCTAGGATGAGATGGGGTGAGAGGCTCTGACAATAGCCCTTATGTGCCCCCACAGTCCGTTAGAAATAGAAGGAGAACCTCGTCCTAACGCGAGCAAAATCGAAAGCCTCGTTCATCTAGGATGAGATGGAGGGAGAGGCCCTGACAACGGTTCTTATGTGCCCTCACAGCTCGTTAGAAACAGGAGGAGAACCTCGTCCTAATGCGAGCAAAGTCGAAGGCCTCATTCATCTAAAACGGAATGGAGGGAGAGATCCTGACAATGGCCCTATGTGCCCCCATAGTCCATTAGGAACAAAAGGAGAACCTCGTCCTAATGCGAGCAAAGTCTAAAATCGAACTTCAAAGTCTGCAGGAGATAAGATCTCCCCCGAGGCAACCTTGGTTGCAGGAGATAAGATTCCCTGAGGCAACCTCGACTGCAGGAGAAAAGATCTCCCCCGAGCGCCTGCACCAAACTCAGCTGCAGGAGATAAGATCTCCCCCGAGCGCCCGCATCAACCTCGACCGCGGAAGATGAGATCTTCCCTGAGGGTCCGAGCCAACCTTAGCTATAGGAGATAAGATCTCCCTCGAGCATCTGCATCAACCTTGGCTGCAGGAGATAAGATCCCCCCGGGGCAACCTCGGCTGTAGGAGATAAGATCTCCCCCGAGGCAACCTCGACTGTTGGAGATAAGATCTCCCCCGAGCGCCTGCATCAACCTCGACTGTAGGAGATAAGATCTCTCCCAAGGCAATCTCGGCTGTAGGAGATAAGATCTCCTCCGAGGCAACCTCGGCTGCAAGAGATAAGATCTTTCCTGAGTGTCCGCATCAACCTCTGTCGCAGGAGATAAGATCTCCTTCGAGGCAACCTCGGCTGTAGGAGATAAGATCTCCCCCGAGGGTCCGGGCCAACCTCGGCTGTAGGAGATAAGATCTTCCTCGAGGCAAACTCGGCTGCAGGAGATAAGATCTCCCCCGAGCATCCGCATCAAACCTCGATTGCAGGAGATAAGATCTCCTCCGAGGCAACCTCGGCTAGAGAGATAAGATCTCTCCCGAGCGACCGCGACAACCTCGGCCAGAGATGAGATCTCTCCCAAGCGCCCGAGCCAACCTCGATCAGAGATAAGATCTCTTCCGAGCGCCCGAGCCAACCTCGACTCCCAAGCGACCGCGATAACCTTGGCCAGAGATGAGATCTCTCCCGAGCATCCGAGCCAACCTCGGTCAGAGATGAGATCTCTCCCGAGCGCCCGAGCCAACCTCGGCTCCCAAGCGACCATGATAACCTCGGCTAGAGATCAGATCTCTCCTGAGCGCCCGTATTAACCGCGGCTGTAGGAGAGGAGATCTCTCCCGAGTCAGCCTCAGCTGCTGGAGACAATATCGCCCCCCCTCCCCGAGGAGCTCAACCCCTAACCTCAACCGCAGGAGATGAGATCTACTCCAATCTCGGCTGGAGATGAGATCTTTCCCGGACTTCAACTTCAACATTAACTTTGGCTGGAGATGAGATCTCTCCCCCCAAGTTTTGACCTGAACCAGCATGGAGCCCAGAAGAGAACTTTGGCAGTCGCCTTTTCTGCACTCCCTTTCTTCGAGTTTCAAACTCGAGAGTGGGAAAAACTATTGTTGGGGATAAACCCCGCTCCTGTCGAAGTCTAGCTCGATGCGCAGTCTAATGCGGCCGGTAGCCACAGAAGAGCTTCAGCGGATGGGTCCCAATCGAACTCCTTCATCCGACCAAACTCCTCAGCAGTCGAGCTTTAGTCGGACTCCCGCGAGAGCCGAACTTTCTCTGTGCTCTTCCAGCCAGACGTCCGTAGGAGCTGAACTCCCTCCAAGCTTTTCCTTCGATCGGACTTCTTCAAGAGCCGGACTCCTCCTAGACACCTTCTTCGGCCGGATTCCTGGATCCCTCCTTCAGACGGACGCCCATGGGAGCCAAACTCCTTCCGAGCTCCTTCAGCTATTGTTCCTCCCGGACGACCTTCTCCAGCCATATTCTCTTCAGGAGTTCGAACTCCTCCAAAATGGATACACGTCAAAGCTCTTCAACCCTCCATTCAGCCCCGAGTGGCTCAGTTCAGTATCAGATGGCTGTAGTCGTCACCATCAGTCTGCTACAGACGACAGCGACCTGCTACCAGGCGGCGATGGCTGTCACCATCAATCCGTTGCAGACGGCACTGCAGACGGTGCCTTCTCCTGGGACTGACTCTATCGGACCTCGAGCGACCCGCTATCTGACAGCTGCAGCTGTCTCCATCAAGCTCCGCCTATAAAAAGGATCCTCCAGATATGTTAACTCTAGGCTCTAAGCTCTCCTCTCCTTCTCTAAGCTCTGCGGAACTCATTCTCGAGTACTTCATTTTTGTTGGTCAGAGCTGACTTGATCGTCGAAGGATCCTATCAGAGCCACCCCCATCAACTTTGGACGAGATTTTATTTTGTAGGTTCCCGATGGCGACCTCGTTCTCCTCCGCTCCAGTTGAATCTGACGATGATCAATTTTTGCATCAATATTTATAAAATAACTTGAACATGTCACTTAGTAAGTAACTCGGCTGATGTAGTATATGTCTTGGTTAGCTTTGTATACGAGTTTTGTCATCTAATTAATGGAGCAAAGCACAAAGTAGTTGCTGATAACCTTTTTGAATGAATTTCCTGAGCTACCGTAGCATTGCTCATTTGTTTCGAGATTTAATTTTTTTCTTTAGAAAATAATAGTGAGATGAGGTCCTGGGACTTTATACGGATAAATATATATTATATTCAAGATGTCCCAACATAAAATAAAATTGGATATATCCGTAGAGAGGGGAAGAAAAATTATCAATCAAAAAAAAAATAATTATGATTTTTTTTGATTGAACTAATAGAGAACGGACCGTCGAAATGGACTCTCCACCTTGGCATCAATGTTGCTCTCCGATCAACCGGGAGACTGAGGATGTGGAGGCGTTCAAGCACATCATGGCAGGCTTGATGATGCGACAAAACAAGAACAAATGCTCTCCAAAGATGCGCTAAGATCATCCACTAAATGGATGGAATGGGGCGTCATGCGGAGGAAATGATCAGTTGGCTGCAAGGGTGTAAAGCCTGGTGCACCACCATCCACTCTGGATGGAAGGTTGCCACGTATGCCAACAGAATCATATGGTCGCTACTCCATTATTAGCTATTATTACGAGATAGCCATAGTTCGATCTCCGCATAATATACATCGAGATCAGTTATTATGGAGAAGCTATTCGCTCACTCATGATTCACTATAGATCGACCTTAGATGGGCAATTTTCAAAAATGTTCTGTCGAAAGTTGGCTAATACTAACTTATTGAAGTTCGCTTCTAAGCAAGCTGTTCTAAGGACGTTGAAGATTCGCTATACCTCATCCTTGACCTGATATTTCTCGATCTTTATCGATCTATTGAAATAGATCGGCCACGTATGATTGGCCATTACGATAGGCCACTGATTCGCTGATGGTTTGCCATAGATCGTATACGACCGAACTATCATCAAAGAAGAATTTCATTGATTAGAGAAAATTATTCACGGACAATCTATATAACATCGATCGATTTTAGTCGACCAATATTCGGACGATCTACTAGTTGCTCGTATATAGCCGATCAATATTGAACGATTTATTATTGATCGTCTTTTACCAAGATATTACCATCTTCACCAGATCCGTTCTCTCCCCTAATTAGGAAAGTCTGGATAAAGGAATCTCTCGCAATCCCGTCTCTCTAAAAAGAAAAAATCTCTTCCGAATCAATTTAAAGCGATAAATTTGGAAAGTCGTTAGACTCGGAGACGGACACGACTCTAATACCTCTCCTATAAATAATGGAGCTTCGGAATCCTTCAGATACATACTCAATTCGATGCTTTTTTTCTCTCATTATTCTTCAGTCTCTTAACTTGAGTGTCAGAGGATCTTCACCGAAGAATTCTTTGATAAAAATTTTTTTGCAAGTGATTTGACAAAACTTTAACAGCGATTCTTTTTCGATCACATATACCTCAGCAAGATGAAAAAAAGTAGGAGCAACAGCTACCATGATGCATCGTTGGTTAGCTGTGGTTAGAGCATGCTTAGCTCAGAAGTCTTCATGAGGATGGCTGCAAAGAAGAGACAGGTGATTCGAGATCAAAACTACAAAGATGTATTAAAATAGGCGAAGCATGCATGTAAGATAATAACCACCATGTATCAATACATACATGGGAGGACGGTGGACGAGGAATGGGAAATGAAACATTAATGTCTCCCCCCAGTTAGAAAACTAATAACTAGGTAGCTTGAATGTCCTATATATTCTAATGCATGCATGAAAGGCGCGTGTAAATGAAAGACGCATATGAAAATAGATTGAAAAAAAAATCGCTAAATTAATTAAAATTTATTTTTAAATCTTCATATTTTTTTAATAAAATAAAATTTTTTAAATTATTAATAATTATTTTTCAATCCCTACCGCCGATCCATTTAAGTCGTTCACCGTCTGTAAAATGACAGAACTGCTTTCGGACGGGCAGTGGAGATGGCGGCCGTGAGGGACGCACAGCGCCGCCGGGGGGAGGCGGTCGGGGGCGGGCAGAGGGGAGGGAGGGGAACGCGGCCGGGGGCCCGGGGGCCGGGGACCAGAGGCGGGGGGCCGCGGCGCCGGCTGGGCGGGGGGGACGCGGTCGGGGGCTCGCGGAGGGGAGGGGAGAGCGGCCGGGGGGGCCGGTGCCGGAGGCGCGACGGGCGGGAGACGGGGGGCCGCGGCGCCGGCGGGGCGGGGCGGACGCGGTCGGGGGCGCGCGGATGGGAGGGGAGCGCGGCCGGGGGGCCGGTGCCGGAGGCGCGACGGGCGGGGGGCGGGGGCCACGGCGCCGGTGGGGCGGGGGGGGGGGGTGTGGACGCGGTCTGGGGCGCGCGGAGGGGAGGGGAGCGAGGCCAGGGGGCCGGGCGCCGGGGGTGGGGGGGGCGGCGGGGGGGGTGGTGTGGGGGGGAGAGGGGAGCATGGGGCAGAAGGAAGGGGGTGGCGTGCGGGGAAAGGAGAAGGAAGGGAAAAAGGAAGGAAAAAAAAAAAAAAGGGGAGAAAAAAAAAGGAAAACAAAATAAAAATAAAAATAAATATAAATCTAATAAAAAATAAATAGTAATAATAATAATAATAATAATAATAATAATAATAATAATAAATAATAATAATAATAAATAATAATAATAATAATAATAATAATAATAATAATAAATAATAATAATAATAATAAATAAAATATAATAATAATAATAATAATCGTCATTGAAAAATAAATAATAATAATAATAATAAATATTAAATAATAAAAAATTAAATTTATAATAATAATAATAATAATAATAATAATATAATCAGATCAATTTTTTATTATTTAATATTTATTATTAATTTTATTAATTTTATTATTTTTATTATTTATTTTTTATCAAAATTGAGGATTCAATTATTATTATTATTATTATTAAAAAAATTAGATTATTTTTTAATAGTTATTATTTTTTTTATTATATTTATATTTATTTATTTTTCTTTATTTTTTTTTTCTTCTTCTTTTCCTCACATGCCAACCCCTTTCTTTTGCTCCGTGCTCCTCCCTCCCACCCCACATGCCAACCCCTTTCTTTTGCTCCGTGCTCCTCCCTCCCACCCCGCTGGCATCGTATCCCCTCGTCTCACCTCCTCTCCCCTCATGGCCTCTTGTCCATCATGCCTCCAGCACCGGCCCCTGGCCCTTCGATCGTGCTCCTCTCCTCTTCACGCGCCCTCGACCACATCCCCTCTCCGCCCTTCAATCGTGCACCTCCGATCGCCTCCCCTCAGGCGCCGCTGCGTATCCTTCATGACCGCCATGTCCACTGCCCATCTAAGGCAATTTTGTCATTTTATAAATAATGAACTAAATCTTAAGAACTGAAAAATAATCTTTCGACGGTCTAAAAAAATTCTATTTTATCTAAAAATATAAAAAATAATTTTAAAAATTATTAGATAATTAAAAAAAATAAAAAAGAGAGAGAGAAAGAAAGAGTAGCTTGGATGTAGGATTTGTTGGAACCGGGCCACTCTAATTTCATCACCTTCTTACGGAGCCATCTTGAAGCATCTCCTAACTCAAAAATCACAGCAGATTGCTAGTGACCGGCCAAATTTTGAGAGGAAAGAGAGGTGGGCTATTTATAAAGACATCAAGAGGTGGATACACAGACTTCAAATATCCAACTTTTGATGATAAAAACTTTTACAACAAGAAGGCTACATGCGCAATGCATGACATCATTCAAAAAAATTAGACAAAAACTATTATTTCAATTCAGTCATTCTTTTTAACTATCTAATATCTATTTAATATATAACTAGTGTAGGACTAAATACATATATGTATGGATCCTTACATACTTTCTTTGGTTAAGCTCGAATATCATTGCAAGATCAAGCATCCAAATCTATTTAAATCCCACAAATACAATCATGAATACCACAATCACCTTGTGGCCGATGCAAATTGGCCTATAGTGTCTTCTAGCGTACAGGGGACGTGGATCGGATCTATTCTAATATTATTTGTAACAACGTAAAGTATCACTTTAAAAAAGCTAGTTGAAAAGTGTTATTTAAATTTTTTAATCCTATATAAACATCTAAACCAACTAAAACGCTGCTTTCAATTTGGTATCGTAACCTTCTAACAACAACATTTTGGTGTTAGAACATCTCGGGCACAAAATACCCTTTTTTTTTTTTTGTTTAATTTTTATTTTACGATTTAACATCAGGGAAACCATCAAAGTCTTGGCATCTGAAAGTGCATGTTTCAAATGATGACAAAGGCTTTAAAGATAGAATAGACGCAATTTTGATGGTGCTGATCATTAGATGACATCCCCAGAAGGCTATATAGCTACCCTTCCTTGACTGGTGCTCGAGGACGAAGTTTCAATCAAGGATCCAGACCACCCTTACTTAGCTTTCGCTTGCCCATGCTGATGGCTTGTGAGGTGGCATCCTATGCGTTTGATCACGAGTCATCCGAAACAATTTCTGGAATCTTGTATGCTTAAGATCTTTACAAAACCTAAAGAGAGTTCGATGGATGTCACGAGTACAAATCCTATGCAAGTCTGGCATTGAACAGAAGGCGAGGGTGAGAAGAGAGATGATAATTAATATAGCATCTTGTTCAAGTCCTTCGAATAAAGATTAAGAAAATTCGGTGAATCGATACATGATCTTATAAGTATTTTCATCGGTGATCGAGTACCTGAGATTGCCGCATTTCCTTTAGCCATGCAAGATATGCATGAAAACTTTCAAATATGTTTTGAAATCAAGGTGTCAATGAGGACCAAATCCTTGTTTTTTTGAGGGGACACACATGACGAGTTTTTTTTTATTCTTTGCTTCTATTTTTTTTCCTTTTTCTATCACTTTTTTTTGGTTTTTTTCAATTTTTTGTTTTCTTATTCTTTTCTGTGGTCACAATTTTTATTCCAGAGCTGCTGAAGTAGGAGCATGGGCAATGACACATGGCCCAACGGTAGAATTGCATGATAACCATCTTGTACGGTCGGTTTTGAGGGACCAAATAAATAAGTCAATTACAAAGCAGGTGATTCGAGGTGACCCATTTTAGCGATCACGGCTTTGCTTTTCTTCACCTTTCGCTTTGTCCGGTTTCTTTTGCCTCGTCCGAGCTATGATTGTCCTTGGTGCTTTGATTCTCAATCTCTTTTAGTTTATGGTACTACGAGCACCAAATCACTAGAAATAGGGTTACGCACTCTTATTTCCTATGCATTTTTTTCATTTTATTGATAAATATGTTAACAATTCAAAAAGTGATTAGCACCATAATGTTACGCCCACGAGTGATTTGAGTCTGATTAATCAGAAGAAAACATGGACGATGTAGAAAAGAATTAAATGGCACCGGGAGCTATTTAAAAAGAGAAACGATTAATTATATTTTAAACTTATTTAAAAGATCAAAAAAAATGAATAAAAAATCTTTTTCTACTTTATCCTCATCTCTTTATTTTGAATTATTTTCTTATAATTTCTTATGAGTAGATGATAATTGTATAATCCAAAGTTCTTGAAGTTTCGAGTCAGATCAGAATCCAATCTATCTTCGAAGTTTCGATCCTATCCGCATCGTCAATTTATTATTTTTTTAGACTTCGGTCATGAAAACAAAGAAAAATAATTTTTAGCACGCTCGATAAGATGCTCTGAATACCGTCGAAGAAGAAGATTAAAGTTCAAATCTCAACGGTAGAACAATCGGTACGTAGTCAAGATAATGACAATCAACAAACTCTTTCTATTGTTGGACCAAGGGAGCCAGAGTCACCTTTACGATAGATTGGTGTGGTAGTTGATGACATTTGGATGAAAGTTAAAAAGATTTTGTTCAAGTAATTACTAATCAATTTGCCATGGTCATGAGATCATTAATAAGTTAGCAAGAAACCATTTCATCGTAAATGACTCAGCAATTTGATAGGTTAATTATATTATTAACCGAACAGAGTTGGTCTCTCCAAACATCCTAGAAAGTGACCCCAATGGTGCAATCTACTAAGAATACCCAATCTACAATGAGAGGGAGCCGTCCAGAACAAAACCTTGCTTGATGAATACGGGAATGTTGGCTAGGCCATTGGTCCCAATATTTACACTTGCTTTGGTCAATTTTAGGCTGAATTTGAGATCATCAAGTTAGCAGTCATGCAACAAAAGCTACGACTGGATCTGCGTCAGTTGCCGGTTTTGATGCCTAGGCTGAAAATAGAACAGCATTCGGTTTGACGGTAGCCCCTAACATTAGGGGACAAGTGGGTCACGTGACTAATGCTGGGAGGGGGCAAAATGTTGGATCTACAATGACAAGTGGATGGGCCAAGGTCTGTTTTAAATCCTGGATCTGGAGTTTGGTGTGAACACTGCAGAGCCTGATTCTTATACATTGCGTAGAAATCCTTTATATCAGCCTCAATAGAGGGTTCCAATACAAATGAGAGTCCCATAAAACCAAATTGATCATGCCCAACCTAGTCATGATGTGGCTCATTTGGCAGATATGGTTAAAAAGCAGCTAGGTTTTCCACTTCAATCAATCTGTCAATAGGCCAATATATAGAAAACCATATCTCCAAGTATATGAGTTACTCAAAGGGTATAAAGTATCTTTCGGGTGAAGGATGTCTAACATCCGGGATATGCATGCATTGATCTTAGATCGCAGCAGCGGAAGGATAAAAGATCTAGATTTAAAACTTTTAAATCAACTACCATGCATAATGTAGATCTAATCTACATGCCATAAGATTGATCATATGCAGAAATTAAGATACTGAAAATTAAAATCAGATTTAGAAGTTAAATTATACCTTTGTACGGATAGTTGAACGCTGCAGTCCGATGATCGTAGTAATCCAATAAGGTTCCTGTAGAGCTGCACATGCATCCCGCCTCTATGGATATCCACCGAGATAAATTTGAATCGCTCCTCTTGTATTGATTCTCCTTCTCCAAGGGAATCTTGCATGCACTTCGATTAGCGACCAACTTCTTGATCTTGATCAACTGGATCTTTCTTCTCTTGGCATAGATCTCCTTTTAGATCAAAGATCAAATCTTTGGTCTATCTTTCTCCCTTTTCTTGGCTCAGATATGAACCATCAAATCTTTTGGATGGCTTAGAAGACAAGAGATATCCAAAAACTAATGTGGGCATGAGATATGAAGAGAGAAGAGAGGGAAGTGGGCGTGGAGATTAGGTAGGGCATGAGAAAAATTCACGTGGGCTCTCAAGAGAGGCGCAAAGGATTTTAGGCATGAAAATTGATCTCTTTAGGCATTGGATCTAATCTCATAAG
Organism: Cocos nucifera; assembly: GCA_006176705.1. NCBI lineage: Eukaryota > Viridiplantae > Streptophyta > Magnoliopsida > Arecales > Arecaceae > Cocos > Cocos nucifera. Next base: position 1,282,191 of record QRFJ01000468.1, on the reverse strand, counting down.
AGTCCTCAATTCTTGAGGCTTTTAAATAGATAAGGAAGAGTCCTAGTGCTTTAGAGAATTGACCAGTCAAATCCTTAAAGCAGATGGATTCTGCTTCTGTTGGAAATTATATCCTAAAGTCAATCATTTATGTTATAGATGGTTGAGTTGATTTATAATTTGTACTCACATTTTTGCATCTTCCTATAATGAGCTCTTCTGTGATGAAGTCCTAAGGACTATTTAGATTCGATAAAAAAGAATTTATCACTTAGTCCTTAAATCAGTTTATGATCAAATAATTCGTTGTTATCCGAGACAACAACGTATCGAGTATAGGTCATTGTGTGCCATAAGTATTGTTTGTCCTCTTAATCAAGAAGTATGGAGATAGTATTATGGCATGTAGGTAAAGTGTAGGGATACATTTTATTGAACGTGACTCAACCACGTAGCTCTCTGCTGTCAAGAGTTGCTCGCAAAGAATATGGGTATAAGTATTCCTTAGACCTGAGATCACTATGGTGACTTACAAGCAACTCACTACACTGAGGTACCGAACTATCTGAATTTTTAATTCAATGATGGAAGACTATTGGATGCAGTTAAGTACTTATAAAGTTGGTGCATAAGTTAAGATGGGATTGATCCCTCCAAGTGTTGGAATAAGTGCATCACTGTATTTCAATTTAACAAAAACTCGATCAGGATAGTCCATTCGATGGATACTAAATTTTAAAATATAATATAGATAAATTTTCAGGATTGATAGTTAAATCCTAGATAGTCTTTTGAGCATTGAGGTCAATAGGATGAATTATATGGTAACCATATACTATAGGTTCGTCGATGTTGCATTGCAACCATTCGACCTATCCGGACGTTGGGTACCATTACTAGATGGTCATATCAATTGGTATAGAAAATTAGTTTCTATGCTACCGACTTAGGATTCGAACCTATGAGGTCATATATAATAGGAGTTCCTATTTGATCTGATGGCTGATCGAGAGTCTTAATGGTCTGAGACTTTATGGTTAAAAGTCTATTGGACTGAAACTTTATGATTAGGAGTCCTACTAGATTGGAACTCTACTTTTATGGATCCTACTAGACTGAAACTCAGAGTCTTACTTGACTGAAACTCTCTGATCAAGAGTCCTACTGGTCTGAAACTCTATGATTGCGAGTTTCATTTGTTTGGGACACTGGGTTCAAGAGTCCCATTGATTTGGGACTCTTCGATAGTTTTATATTGATGGAACTCTATTGCTCAGACTCCCACCTGATTAGGACTGTGTGTTTATTGAAGGATTAACTAGTAATTTGATTGAGCGATAAGGATTTGATCAAATCTGATTGAATTTGATTCGATTGGGTTTAACTCGATTAGGTCATGAGTTGATCTAATTGCTAAGGAAGATTCGATCCTGATTTGATCCGAACTTGGATCTAATTAATTTTTAGTTTGATTAAAATTTTGTTGGGTTGGGTTGAGCTTAATTTGATTGGATTTGACCTGTACTAATTAGGTCTAGATTAATTAGTTTAGTTGAAACCAATTAAGACTAATTCAAAATGAGTTTAAATTTTAAATCATGTTCTCCCTACGCCTTCCTGCATTGTCCATGCCTTCACTCACACAAGTTTTGGTTTTGCATGAATGTTTCTCTCACCCAATAGCATTTGTATGCCTCTTTTCTTCCTACATTTGACCTGGTCCAAAGGGTTGGACTAATTCAAAATAAGTTGAATTTTGAATTCAACTTAGTTGATTTGAAATTGCAACCTCTCATCCTTATCCACTTCTCCACAAACTTCTTTTTTGTTGCACATTTTTTTTGGGCGATTTCTGATAAAGGGTGAGTAGAAGGAGAGTCCTTCCGCTCGTCACCCTCTTGGATGAGGCGTTGAAAAAAGATAAAACCCCATTTGAATTTGAATTTCAGTGGGAGGTTGAAACAAGTTCAACCTCTCAACCTTATCCTTTCTCCATGCGTTTCCTATACTTAGTCACCCATTTTAAATCTGGTTTTCTTTGGGGCATGTGATTTTTTGTGAGAGGTATCTAAGAGGGGGCGCAAGAGATTTTTTAGAGAGAGAAAGACTAGAGTGGGGTGCACTTTCTAAGGCATGGAAAAGTCCAAGGAGAGAGGCATGTTTTCCTGTGCCATAATTCCTCACACCCTGATTCTATTTTTTTTCTCTTTGGTTACTCATCTAAGAAAATTTTAAGAGTGGGCATATGGTAGTGGGAGAGTCCCATAACCAGTGAAAATTTGTTTCATGAGAAAACTCCTAAGAGAGAGGGCGTGAGAAGATTTTCGAGTGTCAGGATTTTCTAGGTGAGTGAAACCCCTGAGTTGAGACTCAGGGTTTGGGTGGAGAGATTGAGCACCGTGAGTGCCCGATCACCATCATATTTTCACCACCACCTCGTCATCCTCTATATTACATGTTCTAATTTTTTTGAAGCATTTAGGAGATCAGAAAGAAGGCGATCGATTGGATCGATCGAGATCAGCCATCGAAGGCCCCGGAGAGGAGCTAGCACTTCGGTGGAGCTGGTTGAGACCAAAAGCTCCGTATGGACCAACCGTAGAGGTTGGACAAGTGCGCGGCTGTAGTACGATGCTAGATCTTCTTTTGGTAGATTTAGATCATGGAGATCATCTATTCGTGCATAGGTATCGAGTTCTAAACTCGTATCGATCAGCAAATATGATTTACTGATCGTTCGTATTTAAATTTTTAGTTACATATTAACATGTCTAGATCCAGATGTAGAATTTTTTGCTATGATTAATGCATGCATAGTATTAATTTTAGATTAATATTTACTTTCACTATAATAAAATTTTGAAAAAAATTTAAAAAGCATGCTAAAAATCCTATGCGATTCCTACAGTGGTATCAGAGCAAGGGTTGGTTGATATATTTTAATATGTAATTAAAAAAATTAAATGTTAGCATATTTGATATTTTGATCCAAATAACTTAATAATCGAGGATGAATGAGCCACCAAGCCATCCAGTCATAAGGGACAAGTATGGTTTAAAGACCATCATCTCCTTCCATTCAGTAGGGATCCCTTATGGCAGTAGGGGTGCCACCTTGAACTCATTCATTAAGATAAACAGTGAAAAAATTTTTATTATTAAAGTTATTTTAATATAATAATTAAATATGAATATGTTACATTAGATCTAAATAGATTCATAGTTTAATTATGCTATATTTTCTGTTATGAAACTAGCAATAGATTGCTATTTATGAAATGTGTTGACTCGTTTGTGAAATGAGTCAATACATTTGGTGAACATAAAATAAAATCTTTTAAAATTTAAAAATTATGTTTAAAATACCGAACCCCAATCCATCAGTCCAAAAATTTAATTAAAAGAATTAAGTATTATTTATAGAATCTAGAATTATGAATTAAAGATTCGAAGATATTTGCATAAGCTGTGGGTTAAAAGGTTAGATGAATTAGGTGCATTAATTGGGTTAACTTAAGGTTAGTTAAAGAATGGATTAATCTAGAGTAATTGATCAAATCTAATCAAGTATTAAATTAGATTAGGTTACGGACACTCTAGACTTAACTTCAATAGTTGTAGTTGAATGAGTCCATGTCTTTAACGAGACCAAAATGGACTTAATTCATGACTAAGCGGTCTAGTCCAAAATTACTAAATTGATCAGATTAAATCTAATTAATCGGTTGGTGTCTAAGATAAGTTTGGTAGTTAGACTAGTAGTTTTTAACTGAGAGCTACTCGCACTGATTCGATCTTTGATGAGTTAATGGTATATCCCTTCCACTGATTTAACTTACCTAGCCGACATGGTCGATTAGAGTTTGATTAGATCACTTGATAATTTAGACTGACCTATATCACTAGGAATCAATTTGACTAATTTCAATCAGTAAGACTGAATTAGATGCCCATGGACCTAAATTGATCCTAGTCCTAACCTATTGACTTGGTGAAGTCAGTAGAAGGATTTGACTTAGTAAAGTCAGTAGGAGAAATTGGTCTGTGTCCTTTCTATCCTTAAATCATAAGTAATCTAAATCCTCTAAATTATTAGGTCCTTAAGAATGACTAAGTTATGGGGATAATTGAGTCATAGCCTCTTATTAAAGTGAATAGTAATGAGTCTAATTTTCTGGATGGATATTGGAGGTGCCTAACATCTGGTGTTCATTTCGATATTGAAATTACTATCCATCATATGATAATTAGATCGCACTCTCTTAATGGTGATCAGGTTAGTCAGAGCTTTCCTCGGACCTGATTATCATTGATTTGATGCATCGAAGTCAATCATGTTAATGGTTGGACCTAATCAGATCTTTTTAGTAGAGGCCATAGCCTACTGAATTGGCTTCTGAGATAAAACCTAATTACTGAAAATTATTTAAAGAAATAATTGATTATGAACCTACCTATAGATGCACATGAATTAGTCAGAACTTTTTTCGAGCCCATTTGTAGTCTATATGGGTTCCAGTATCTATCAAGGAGTTAGTGTAATTCCTCAAATTAAAGGTAGAGGCTACCAATTCATTAAAAATAGTGGAAGAACCTTTAGACTAAAGTCCAAGTCTTTAGAATTAATTAATTTGAGTACTAATAAGATTTCATATTTTTCTTTCAGATAATTAGAATGGCTAGTGTAAGTCCGCTCTATTCATTATTGGATAGTGGCAAGTATTTAGGATCTAAGAATAAGGAGTTTAGTATTGACCCTAATAAGGCAGACACAAAGAGAAATTATCCTCTTGACCTGAATAGGCTGAACGAGAGAAATCAGCAAGTAGTTGCTGGTCAAGACTGTTATATGATAACATCTTGTAATTTCTCCGTATATGATACATCTACCTGAGTATTAGATATCGGGAGTCTGATTCATATATGCAATTCATTGCGTGGACTTTAAATTGGTAGAATATTTGAAAATGATGATAGATTCCTTAATGTTGAGGTTGAAAGTAAAGTTTCAGTCCTAGAACTGAAAACTCTTGAGCTATTTTTCAAAAATAAAAATGTTGTTTTAAGTGACTGTCACTATTGTTCATCTTTTATGATGAACATAATATCCATTGGACTTTTGACCCAGGATGGTTATAGTTTGTCAATTAAAAAAATTATTATAATATCATTATGAATGATATTACAGTAATACAAAGATAATTAAGAAATGACATATATGTATTGTCATAGTCTATTAGTGTAATGTACACGTCGAATAAATGACCAAAACTAGATAATGTCACGAATGCTTATCTTTGGCACTATAGGCTCGGTCATGTAAACAAAAATAGGATTAATAGGTTAGTCAAGGAGCATATCCTTGATATTGATGATTGTGAATCAATGAATATTGTGAGTCTTGTTTTCTTGGTAAGATGACCAAATCATCTTTTACTGGAAAGGATAAGTGGGCCACTGAGCTTCTAGGTCTAGTACATACTAATATATGTGGACCTATGAACACATGTGCTAGAGGTGGGTATAACTACTTCATTACATTTACTGATGACTTATCAAGATATGGATGCATCTATCTTATGAAGAGTAAATCCAATTCATTTGAAATATTCAAACGATATCGAAATGAGGTAGAAAAATAACTTAAAAAGAGTATTAAAACTCTTCGATCTAACCAAAGAGGTGAATACTTTTCCAATGAGTTTTTAACATATCTAGAAGAGAATGAAATTCTCTCGTAATGGACTCCTTCTGGAATGCCACAGCGTAATGGTATATCTGAAAGGAGGAATCGAACCTTATTGGATATGGTGCAGTCCATGATGGGCTTTGCGAGTCCGTTGATTTTTTTTTAGGATTATGCATTAGAGACTACTTGTTATGTTTTGAACACTATTCCGAGTAAGTCTATTGCAAAGACTCTATATGAGACATGGACTGGACGTAAGATGACACTCTCTCACTTTATAGTTTGGGGATGTCCGACTTATGTATAATGTTTGTGGCTAGAAAAGCTTAGACCTAGATCTAATAAATGCTTGTTTATAGGGTATTGGGCTTAGTGAAGTTTGACAGGTAGAAGAACCAACATGTTCTAGTGAACCTACAGAACTGGATTTGATAGGATCAAATCCAGAGCCCATTGTTAAGGCATCTTTAAGGAGATTTGGTAGAGTACCGCATCAACCAGATAGATACTATAATTTCTTAGTCTAGGATGGTGATCCTATTGAACTCGATGAGAACGACAAGAATCCGATCACCTACTGGATGCCATGCAGATGTCCGACTCTGATAAGTGACTGAAAGCCATGAAATCTAAAATAGAGTCCATGAAGGTCAACGGTATATGGACACTGGTTGATCCATCTGAAGGGGTAAAACTCTTTAGGTGAATGAATTTTCAAAAGAAAAAGAGGCACAGATGGGAAGGTGGAGACCTATAAAGTCCATCTGGTTGCTAAGAAATATCGTCAGCATTATGGTATTGACTATGATGAGATATTTTTTTGGTGCCAATGCTCAAGTCCATTCGGATTATGCTTGCGATAGCGGCATACCTAGAATATGAGACCTAATAAATGGATGTAAAGATAGCTTTCCTAAATGAAGAGCTGGACGAAAAGATGTATATGATATAGCTTGAGGGATTCACATCCACAGATAAGTCTAAGGTATGCAAGCTTCAGAGATCCATCTATGAATTGAAGTAGGAATCTTGGAGTTGGAACATGCATTTTGATAAGGTAATCAAAACATATAGCTTCATTAAGAATGGAGAAGAACCCTATATATATAAATGGGCTAATAATTCTGTAGTTGTATTTCTTATACTATATGTGGATGATATTCTCTTAATTGAAAATGACATCCCTACTCTAAGAGAATAAAAGTTTGGCTATTGTCGCAATTCTCCATGAAGAACTTGGAAGAAGCTTCCTAGATCCTAGGGATAAAGATCTATAGAGATAAATCTAAAAGATTGCTTTGATTGTCTCAATCCACGTACATCGATACCGTGCTGAAAAGATTTAGCATGAAGAATTTCAAGAAAGGCTATCTTCCGATAGGCCATGAAATTACTCTCTCTAAGAAGGATTGTCCGACAACTCCTCAAGAGAGAGTGTATAAGTAAAATACCATATAATTTGGTAATGAATTTTATTATGTACATCATAATGTGTACGAGACCAAACGTGGCATACTCACTAGAGATAGTGAGTAGATACCAGTATGATCCAGGTGAGAATTTCTAAAAAGTTGTAAAGACAATCCTGAAGTATTTAAGAAATACTAAAGACCAGTGGCTCATTTATGAAGATACTGATTTGAAACTTATGGAATATACTGATTCTGATTTTTAGTCAGATCATGATGATGGCAAGAATGTGTCAGGTTATCTATTTACCTTGAACGGAGGAGCGATGCTGGAAGAATTTCAAGCAGCACACTATGGCCAATTCTATGTGCGAGGCAGAGTATATCGCGACATTCGATGCTATGAAGAAAGCTGTATGGTTGTAGAAGTTCATCGACGAGCTGAAAGTGGCATCTTTCTTAGATGGTCCTGTTCTACTATGCTGTGATAGCACTAGGGCCATAGCTTAAGCGAAGGAGCTAGAGGTACATCAGCGCACCAAGCATTTTTTGCGTCGCGACCATCTTGTATGAAAGATCGTGGAATGAGCTGACGTCGAGCTTTAGAAGATCGATGAAAAGGAGAACGTTGCTGATCGGTTTACTAAAGCTCTCGAAATGAAAGAGTTCGACAATCATAAATGAAAGATGGGTATTCGATACTATTCTAAGTGACTTTAGTCTAAGTGAAAGTTGTTGAAAATTATATCCTAAAGTCAATCATGTAGGTTATGGATGGTTAAGCTAATTTATAATTTATACTTGAATTATAAATAAAATTATTATTCTAATATTTTATCATATTTTTGCATCTTTCTGTAATGAGCTCTTCTGTAATGAAGTCCTAAGAATTATTTAGACTCGACAAAGAAGGATTTATCGTTTAGTCCTTAAATCAGTTCATGATCAAATGATTCATTATTACCCAGGATAACAACATATCGAGTGTAGATCGTTGTGTGCCATAAGTATTGGTTGTCCTCTTAACCAAAAAGTATGAAGATACTGTTATGGCATGCAGGTGAAGTATAAGGATACATTTCACTGAATGTGATCCAACTGTGTAGCTCTCTGCTATCAAGAGTTGCTCACGAAGGATATGGATATAAGTATCCCTTAGATCTGAGATCATCATGATAACTTGCAAGCAATTCACTACACTTAGGTACCAGACTATCTGAATTTCTAATTCAGTAATGGAAGGCTACTAGGTGCAGTCAAGTACTTATGAAGTTGGTGCATGAGTCAAGATGGGATTGATCCCTTTAAGTGTTAGAGTAAGTGCATCACTATATTTTAATTTAGCAAAATCTTGCCTAGGATAGTCCATTCGATGGACACTAAATTTTGAAATATACTGTAGAAAATTTTTTAGGATTGACAGTTAAATCGTAGATCATCTTTTGAGCATTGAGGTTAAGGAGATGAATTATACGGTAACCATATGTCATAGATTTGTTGATATTGTGTTGCAACTATTCAGCCTATCCGAATGTTGGGTACCATTGCTAGATGGTCACATCGATTGGTATAAAAAATTATTTTCTATACTACCGACTTAGGATTCGAACCTATTGTTGGAAAATATATTCTAAAGCTAATCATCTAGGTTGTAGATGCTTAAGCTAAATATAATTATACTTAAATTATTAATGAATAAAATTATTTTTTTGGCTTTTTCATCACTTTGTGCATCTTTCTGAAATGAACTCTTTTGTGATGAAGTCCTTAGGACTATTTAGACTCGACAAAAAAAAATTATCATTTAGTCCTCAAACATGTTCGCGACCAAATGACTCCTTGTTATCCAGGATGACAACGTATCGAGTGTAGGTCATTATGTGCAATAAGTATTAGTTGTCCTCTTAACCAAGAGGTATGGAGATACTGTTATGGCTTGCAAGTAAAGTGTAGGGGTACATTTTACTAAACATGATCCAACTATGGAGCTCTCTACTGTCAAGAGTTGCTTTCGAAAGATATGGGTATAAGTGTTCCTTAGATCGAAGATCACCATGGTGACTTACAAGCAACTCACTGCACTTAGATACCAAACTATCTGAATTTTTAATTTAGTGATGGAAGGCTATTGGGTGCGGTCAAGTACTTATAAAGTCGGTGTGTGTGTCAAGATGGAATTACCCTCTCTAAGTGTTGGAGTAAGTGCTTCAATGTATTTTAATTTAGCAAAACCTCGATCGGAGTTGTCCATTCGATGGACACTATAATTTGAAATACATTGTAGATGATTTTTCAAGGTTGGCAGTTAAACCCTAGGTCATCTTTTGAGTATTGAGGTCAAGAGGATGAATTATATGGTAACTATATTTCATAGGTTCGCCGATGTTGCATTGCAAAAAATTCGACCTATTCGGACGTCGAGTGCCATTGCTAGATGGTCACATCGATTGGTATAAAAAATCAATTTTTATGCTACCAGCTTAGGATTTGAACCTATGGGGTCACACATATAAGAAGTTTTTTCCTGATCTGATGGCTGATCATGAGTCTTGATGACCTTGGACTCTATGGTCAAGAGTCCCACTGGACTGAAATTTTGTGATCAGGAGTCCCACTGGACTAGGACTCTATCTTTGTGGATCCCACTAATCTGAAACTCAGAGTCTTATTTGTCTAGAATTCTTTGATCAAGAATTTCACTAGTCTGAAACTCTATGATCGCGAGTTCTATTCGTTTGGGACACTGGAGTCAAGAGTTCCACTGGATTAGGACTCTTCATGAGTTTCATATTAATGGAACTCTATTGCCCAAACATCCATCCGATTGAAACTCTATATTTTTTGAAGAATTAATTAGTAATTTAATTATTGATTAGCTCAATTTGATTGAGCGATAAAGATTCGATCAAGTTCGATTGAATTGGATTCGATTGGGTTTGATCCGATCAGGTTGTGAGATGATCTAATCGCTATGGAAGATTTGATCAGGAGCTGGATCTAATTAATTTTTAATTTGATTAGAAATTAATTGGATTGGGTTAAGACTAATTTGGTTGGATTTAATTTGGTTTAATTGGTTTAAATTAATTGACTTGGTTGAAATCAATTTGGATCAAGTCAAATGAGATTTGAATTTAAATTCTCCCTAGCACCCACCATTTTTGACTTTTCCACCTTGACCGATTTCCCATCAATTTTTTACGTAAATTTTCTCACACAGAAGAGAGGATATCTACGCCCCTTCTCATCTGCCTTTGACTTGGTCCAAGGGTTGGACTAATTCAAAACAAGTTGAATTTTGAATTCAACTTGATTTGTTTGAAACCAATCCTCCCTCTCATCCTTATCTCTATGCCTCCCTTTTATTTTATCATATTTTTTTTAAGAAATCAGAATATGTGCATGTAGAAGGAGAGTCCTTCTGCGTGTTAAACACCTGGGAGGGAGCGTTGGATAAGGATAAGAGCTCACTTGATTTTTGAAATCAAGTGAACGGTTTAAACATCCTAACCTTCCTCTTCTTATCTTAACCCACGCAAAATTCCCCTTGGTTGTCACCAATTTAAAAAGTGTTTTTAGATGGGCGTGCATGGGTTTACATGAAGGATCAGAGAGGGGCATGGAAAGGTTTCTTACTGAGAGAAAATCAGAGTGGGGCACATCTATCTGGGGTGGAAAAGTCAAATAGGGGTTTCCTTCGCCAGATTTCTTCTCTTACGTTTTTCTTTTTTTTGTTTCTCTTTGGATGCCCATTTATATTTTTTTGAGAGTGGGTGTATGGTAGAAAGGAGTGTCCTTCTCTTGTGAAAATTTGTTTCATGAAAAAATTCCAAAGAGAGAGGGTGTGAGAGAGTTTTCGGGCATCAGGGTTTTCGATGGGTGCAAAACCCTAGAGTTGGGACTCTAGGTTTGGGTAGAAAGATCGAGTGCTGTGAGCATCGGATCGCCACCAAATTTAAAACACCACCTCATCCTCCAAAAAGTAAGTTTGGATTTTTTGAAGTATCCAAAAGATTAAAAAGAAGGTGATCAATTAGATTGATCGAGATCAACCATCGAAGGCTCCGATGAGGAGCTAACACTTCGGTGGAGCTGATCAGGATCAAGAGCTTCGTGTGGACCATTCGTAGAGGCTGGATGAGTGTGTGGTTATATCGCAACACCAGAGACTTATTTTGGTGGATTCAAATCATGGAGATCATCTATCCGCAAAAAAGTATTATATTCTGAACAGATAGATGTAGTAAAGAGTTTGCTGCATAGTTTTATTTTTCAGATCTATATGAATGAATACATATTATATTTAGATTCTTAGTATAGAATTTAATATTCTGATATGATCAATAATTAATTAATTAGATTAATTAATTTTCTACTATATTTTAGCTATTTTTAAATTTTTTTTTGAAAGTAGTACTATAAATCCTGCACTGCTTTCTTCAAATGGTATCAGAGCCAGGTTCGCTAAACATGATATACTTGCATGTTTAGATTGATAATTTAGATTTAATCTAAATATTAATCTAATAATCTGATTAATTAGATCTAAAAATTAAAATTAAGATTGCATGGACTATAGGTTGTCCTACTGTAGGATTTACTCCCTATAGTGCAAAGGTTGTCCTTATACATGCTTGATCTTGTAGTTGATTATAAAATTTTAGATTAGATTTAATTTTTTTATGATATGTTAAATTATATTTTAATCTAATTTTTTATCATGAATGCATGTTTGGATAGGATCTAAAGTTTGATTCATGATTTAGTATTATGTAGTGTACATAGTTTTAGATTAAACCCTACAATTAGTATTGTTTGTGAATTGAGCCATTTAATTTTGAAGTGAGTCAACTCAATTGGTGAATAATGCTAAGTTGTAAAGAATCTTTCAAAATTTTAAAAAATATTTTTGAAATGCCGAATCCTAACTCTCAGCCCATAAACTTAATTAAAATTAAGTATAATGATTTATTGTCTAGAATTATGAATTAAGACTCTAAGTCATTAATCATAAACTTATGGATTATTGGGTTAGATGAATTAGGTTCATAAATTGGGTTAGACCTAAGGTTAGTTAAAGAATGGATTAATCAAGAGTAATTGATCAAATCTAATCAAGTGTTGAATTAGATTAGGTCAAGGATACTCTAGAATCAACTCCAATAGTTGTAGTTGGATGAGTCCATGTCTTTAACAAGATCAAGATGGACTTAATTTATGGCTAAGCAGTCTAGCCTAAAATTACTAGATTGATCAGATTAAACCTAATTAATCGATTGATGTCTAAGATAAGTTTGGCAGTCTAGATCAATGATTTTCAATTAGGAGCTACTCGCACTGATTCGATCTTTGATGAGTTAATGGCACATCCCTTTCACTGATCTCACTTATCTGATCGACATGATCGATTGGGATTTAATTAGATCACTTGATGATTCAGACTAATCCATATCACTAGGAATCAATTTGACTGATTTCTATCAGTAAGACTGAATTAGGTGCCGATGGATTTAAATTAATCCTAGTCCTAACTTATTGACTTGGTGAAGTCAATGGGAGGACTTAACTTGATGAAGTCAATGGGAGAAATTTGGTCCATATTCTTTCGATCGTTAAATCACAAGTAACATAAATCCTTTAAATTATTAGATCTTTAAAATGACTAAGTTATGGGGATAACCGAGTCATAGCCTCTCATTAAGATGAATAGTAATGAGTCCAATTTTCTGAGTGGACATTGGAGGTGCCTTATACCTGATGTTCATTTGGATATTAAAATTACTATCCATCATATGATGATTAGGTCACACTCTCTTAATGGTGATCATGTTAGCCAGAGCTTTCCTCGAGCCTACTTATCATTGATTTGATGCACCAAAGTCAATCATGTTAATGGTTGGACCTAATCAGATCTTTTCAGTGGAAGCCATAGCCTATTGAATTGACTTCTGGAGCAAAACCTAATTACTAAAAATTATTTAGAGAAATAATTGATTATGAACATACCTATAGATGCATAAGAATTAGTTAGAGCTTTTCTCAGGCCCGTTTGTAGTCTATATGGATTTCTGTATCCACTAAAGAGTTAGTGTAACTCCTCAAATTGGAGGTAGAAGCTACCAATTCGTTAAAAATAGTGAAAAAATCTTTAGACTAAAGTCCAAATCTTTAGGATTAATTAATTCGAGTACTAATAAGATTTTATATTTTTCTTTCAGATAATTAGAATAGCTAGTGTAAGTCCGCTCCGTTCACTGTTGGACAGTGGCAAATATTTAGGACCTAAGAACAAGGAGTCTAGTATTGATCCTAATAAGGTGGACCCAAAGAGAAATTATCTTCTTGACCTGAATAGGCTAAACGAAGAAAATCAGCAAGTAGTTACTGGTCAAGGCTGTTATATGATAATATTTTGCAATTTCTCCGTATATGATACATCTACCTAGGTATTAGATATCGGGAGTCTGATTCATATATGCAATTCATTGCATGGACTTCAAATTGGTAGAATATTTGAGAATGGCCATAGATTCCTTAATGTTGAGGATGGAAGTAAAGTTCAAGTCCTTGCACCGAAAACTCTTGAGCTATTTTTCAAAAATAAAAATATTATTTTAAGTGACTGTCACTATTGTTCATCTTTTATGATGAATATAAAATCCATTGGGCTTTTGGCCCAGGATGGTTATAGTTTGTCAAAGAAAGAAAATTATTGTGATATCATTATGAATGATATTACAGTAATGCAAGAATAATTGAGAAATGACATATATGTATTGTCATAATCTATTAGTGTAATGTACACGTAGAATAAATGACCAAAACTAGATAATATCACTAATGCCTATCTTTGGCACTGTAGGCTCGGTCATGTACATAAGAATAGGATTAACAGGTTAGTCAAGGAACGTATCCTTGACGTTGATGATTGTGAATCATTAAGTATCTGTGAGTCATGTCTTCTTGGTAAGATGACCAAATCATCTTTTATTGAAAAGGATAAGTGGGCCACTGAGCTTCTATGTCTAGTACATACTGATGTATGTGGATCTATGAACACATGTGCTAGAAATGGATTTTATTATTTCATTACATTTACTGATGACCTATCTAGGTATGGGTACGTCTATCTTATGAAGAATAAATTTGATTCATTTGAAATGTTCAAACGATATCGAAATGAGGTAGAAAAATAACTTGAAAAGAATATTAAAACTCTTCGATCTGATCGAGGAGATGAATACATTTCCAACGAGTTTCTAACATATCTAGGAGAGAATGAAATTCTCTCATAATGGACTTCTCCAGGAATACCACAGCATAATGGTGCATCTAAAAGGAGGAATCGAATCCTGTTGGATATGGTTCGGTCTATGATTAGGTTTATAAGTCTGCCAATTTTATTTTGGAGATATGCACTAGAGATTGCCTATTTTATTTTGAATAATGTTTTGAGTAAGTCTGTTGCAAAGAGTCCATATGAGATGTGGACCGGGCGTAAGCTGACACTCTCTCACTTTAAAGTTTGGGGATGTCCGGCTTATGTGAAATGTTGGTAGCCAAAAAAGCTTGGACCTAGGTCCAATAAATGCTTGTTCATAGGGTACTCCAGGAAAGCTATGGATTATTACTTCTATCTTACTGAAGAATAAAAGATGTTCGTCAGCAATAGAGCAATCTTTTTGAAAAAGGAGTTCCTTAGTAAAGGAACAACTACCTCTAATGTTGAACTTAATGAAGTTCGATAGGTGAAAGAACCGATATATTCTAGTAAATCTGCAGAACTGGATTTGATAAGATCAAATCCAGAGCCCATTGTTGTGGCACCAAGAAGATCCGATAGAGTATCATATCAACCGAATAGATACTATGATTTCTTGGATCGGAATGATGATCCTGTTGAACTCGATGAGAATGATGAGGATCCGATCACCTACATGGATGCTATGTAGAGGTCTGACTCAAGTAAGTGGCTAGAAGCCATAAAATCCAAAATAGAGTCCAAAAAGATTAACAGTGTATGGACACTGGTTGATCCACCTGAAGGGATAAAATTCATTGGATGTAAGTGAATTTTAAAAAAAAAATGAGGTGCAGATGGGAAGGTGGAGACCTATAAAGCCCATCTGGTTACTAAGGAATATCATGAACGTTATGGTATTGACCATGATGAGATATTTTTTCCGATGGCAATGCTCAAGTTCGTTCGAATCATGCTTGTGATAGCGATATATCTAGACTATGAGATCTGATAAGTGGATGTGAAAATAGCTTTTCTAAATGGAGAGCTAGATGAAGAGATGTATATGATATAGTCTGAGGGTTTCACATCCACAGATGAGTCTAAGGTGTGCAAAATTCAAAGATCCATCTATGAATTGAAGCAGGCATTGCGGAGTTGAAACACGCATTTTGATAGAGTAATCAAAATGTATGGCTTCGTTAAAAATGGAGAAAAATCTTATGTGTATAAATGGGCTAATGGTTCTATTATTGTATTTCTTGTAGTGTATGTAGATGATATTCTCTTAATTGAGAATGATATCCCTGCATTATAGAAAATAAAGATTTGGTTGTCATCACAATTCTCCATGAAGGACTTGGAAGAAGCATCCTATATCCTAGGAATGAAGTGTTGGAAATTGTATCCTAAAGCCAATCATCTAGGTTGTAGATGGTTGAGCTAAATGTAATTGAACTTAAATTATTAATAAATAAAATTATTATTTTGGTCTTTTCATCATTTTGTGCATCTTTTTATAATGAACTCTTCTGTGATGAAGTTCTTAGGACTATTTAGACTTGACAAACAAGAATTTACCATTTAGTCCTCAAACATGTTCACGATCAAATGATTCGTTCTTACCCAAGACGACAACGTATCGAGTGTAGGTCATTGTGTGCTATAAGTATTGATTGTCCTCTTAAATGAGAAGTATGGAGATACTGTTATAGCATGTAAGTGAAGTGTAGGGGTATATTTTACTGAACGTGATCTAATTGTGGAGCTCTCTACTGTCAAGAGTTGCTCGTGAAAGATATGGGTATAAGTGTCCCTTAGATCTGAGATCACCACAGTGACTTGCAAGCAACTTATTGTACTTAGATACCAGACTATCTGAATTTCTAATTCAATGATGGAAGGCTACTGGGTGTAATCAAGTACTTATGAAGTTGGTATGTGTGTCAATATAGGATTGACCCCTCCAAGTGTTGGAGCAAGTGCATCACTGTATTTCAATTTAGCCAACCCTCGGTCGAGGTGGTCCATGTGATAGACACTGAGTTTTGAAATATACTATGGATGAATTTTAGGATTGATAGTAAATCCTAGATCGTTCTTTGAGCATCGAGGTCAAGAAGATAAATTATACGATAATTATATAGCACAGGTTCATTGATGTTGCATTGCAATTATTCAACCTATCCGAACGTCTGGTACCATTGTTAGATGGTCACATCGATTGGTACAAAAAATTAGTTTCTATGCTATCGGCTTAGGATTCGAACCCATGGGATCACACATAATAGGAGTTTCTAACTGATGGTTGATATTGAGTCTTGATGACCTAGGACTCTATGGTCAAGAGTCCCACTGGACTGGGACTCTATGACCAAGAGTCTCACTAGACTGAAACTCTGAGTCCTTCATGTTCAGGACTCTCTGATCGAGAGTCCTAATGACCTGGGACTCTGTGGTCAAGAGTCCCATTGGACTGGGACACTATGACCAAGAGTCCTAATGGACTGAAACTCTGAGTCCTACTCATTTGGGACTCTCTGATCATGAGTTTTACTGGTCTGAAACTCTATGATCGCAAGTTCGATTCGTTTAGGACACTGGATTCAAGAGTCCCACTAGTTTGGGACTCTTCAGAAATTTCATATTGATGAAACTCTATTGCCCAAACACCCATCCGATTTGGATTCTATATTTATTAGAGGATTAATTAATAATTTGATTGCTAATTAGTTTAATTTAATTGAGCGATGAGGATTCGATTAAGTCTGATTGAATTTGATTTGATTGGGTTTGATTCGATCTGGTCATGAGATGACCTAATCGCTATGGAGATTTGACCCTGATTTGATCAGAGGCTGGACCTAATTAATTTTTAATTTGATTAAAAATTTATTGGTTTGGGTTAAGCCTAATTTGATTAATTTAACCTATCTAATTAGATCTAGATAAATTGGTTTGGATAAAACCAATTAGGACCAAGTCAAATAAAGTTTGAATTTTCTCCTGCGCCATCCTATCTGGACCCACATCCTCCTTCACATGAACTATGATTTCACGTGAATGTTTTGCACGCACAAAAGGATATTTGTGCCTCTCTTCTTTCTCATGTTGACCTGGTCCAAGTATTGGATCAGATCAAATTTTGTGGAATTTTGAATTCAAAGAGTTTGGTTTGGTTGAAACCTCCCTCTCCCTCTCATCCTTATCTCCATGCCCCTAAACTTTTTGTTGCACATTTTTTTTGGCAATTTCTGATAGAAGGCAAGTAGAAGGAGAGTTCTTCTACTTGTCACCCTCTTGGATGAGGCCTTGGAAAAGGATAAGACCCCATTTGAATTCAAATACTAGAAGTTGGTTGAAACTAGTTCAACCAATCTTAACCTATCCACTCCATATGAAATTTTTACTTATTTTTCTTGCAATAAATTATGAGAATTTTTGTGTGTGAAGTCTAAGGGGTTACCTTTTTTTGGTAATAATTTGAAAGTGATTGGACATTGGTTTTGGATGAAAAAAAAATCTTGGAGTGAAGGTGAGCAGAATCCTATAGCTCTTTATTTTTCTTTCATGCCTCTATTCTCTTCTAATTTTCATATCTAAGGACACTCAATTTTTAGATATAATATAAATAGGATTTATAGATTTGAAAGTCATCTTTCTATGAAAACTTATTTCATAAAAAAACTCCACACAGAGAGGGCATGAGAGGGTTTTTAGTGCATTAGGGTTTTTGGGCCGAGTGAAATCCTAGGATTGGGACCCTGGGTTCGGGTGGAGAGATTGAGTGCTGTGAGTATCCGATCATCACTAAACTTCAGACACTGACTCATCATCCTCCATACTTAGTATTTTGATTTTTTAGAGTATTTAAGAGATCAGAAAGAAGGTAATTGATTGAATTGATCATGATCAGCCATCGAAGATCTCGATGAGGAGCTAGCACTCCAGTGGAGCTGGTCGGGACTAGGAGCTCCATATGGACCAACCATAGAGGTTGGATGAGTGTGTGGCTACAACGTGATACCACAACTTATTCTAGTAGTTTTAGATTATGAAGATTAGCTATCTGCATATAGGTATCAAGTTCTGAACTCATATCGGTCAGCAGATTCGATTTGCTAATCAATCACATTTAAATTTAAAATTATATATTAGCATGTCTAGATTCTGAGTAGGATTTACATTGATTAGATCAATGCATATAGTAGATTAATATTTAATTAATTTTAGTTTTTACTATTTTAATTTTAAAAATATTTTAAAAATGCATGCTAAAAATTCTGCTCGATTTTCTTTAATGGTATCAGAGCAACTGAATTGCTTGACATGTCTAATATGTAATTA
Source organism: Cocos nucifera (assembly GCA_006176705.1). Taxonomy (NCBI): domain Eukaryota; kingdom Viridiplantae; phylum Streptophyta; class Magnoliopsida; order Arecales; family Arecaceae; genus Cocos; species Cocos nucifera. The sequence goes on along the minus strand of QRFJ01000468.1, from coordinate 1,263,527 downwards.
AAAATTAAATATTAGTATATTTAATATGCTTAATCTAAATAATTTAATAATCAAGAATGAATGAGCCATCAAGCCATCCGATCATAAGGAACAAGTATGGTTTAAAGGCCATCTCCTTCCATTTAGTGGGGATCCCTTATGGTGGTAGGGGTGCCACCATGGACTCATTCATTAAGATGAATAGTAAAAAAATTTTAATAATTAAAATTATTTTAATTAAAAAATTAAATATGAATATATTTTAGATTAAATCTAAAAGATTGATTCATAGTTTAATTTTCATTATGTTTTATTTTCGGTTTAAAACTAGCAATAGGTTGCTGTTTGAAAAATGAGCCAACCTATTTTTGAAATGAATCGACCCATTTAAAAAATAAAAAATAAAAATCTTTCAAAATTTAAAAACTATTTTCGAAATGCCGAACCCTGACCCATCAGCCCAAAAACTTAATTAAAAAAATTAAGTATTGTTCATAGGATCTAGAATTATGAATTAAGATTCTAAGATAAAATCATAAGACTGTGGGTTAAAGGGTTAGATGAATTAGGTTCATAAATTGGGTTAGACCTAAGGTTAGTTAAAGAATAGATTAATCTAGAGTAATTGATCAAATCTAATCAAGTGTTGAATTAAATTAGGTCAAGGACACTCTAGAATCAACTCCAATGGTTGTAGTTAGATGAGTCCATGTCTTTAACAAGACCAAGATGGACTTAATTCATGGCTAAGCGGTCTAGTCCAAAATTGCTAAGTTGATTAGATTAAACCTAATTAACCAGTTGATATCTAAGGTAAGTTTGGTAGTTTAGATCAGTGGTTTTTAATTGGGAGCTACTCGCACTGATTCGATCTTTGACGAGTTAATGGCATATCCCTTCCACTAATCTCACTTACTTGGCTGACTTGGTCGATTAAGATTTGATTAGATCACTTGATGATTCAGACTAACCCATGTCACTAGAAATCAGTTTGACTGATTTCAATCAGTATGATTGAACTAGGTGCCCATGGACTTAAATTGATCATACTCCTAACCTATTGACTTAATGAAGTCAGTGGGAGAATTTGACTTGGTGAAATCAGTAAGAAAAATTTGGTCCATGTCCTTTCTCTCCTTAAAATGACTAAGTTATGGAAATAATCGAATCATAGCTTCCCATTAAGGTGAATAGTAATAAGTCCAATTTTCTGGGTGAACATTGAAGGTGCGTTACATCTGGTGTTTATTTGGATATTGGAATTACTGTGCATCATATGATGATTAGGTCGCACTCTCCTAATGATGATCATATTAGCTAGAGCTTTCCTCGAGCCTGATTATCATTGATTTGATGCACCAAAGTCAATCATGTTAATGGTTGGACCTAACCAGACCTTTTCAGTGGAGGCCATAGCTTACTGATTTGGCATTTGGGGCAAAATCTAAATACTAAAAATTATTTAAAAAAATAATTGATTGTGAACTTATCTGTAGATGCACACGAGTTAGCTAGAGCTTTCCTCGGGCCCTATGTAGTCGATATGGATTCCAATACCCGCTAAGGAGTTAGTGTAATTCCTCAAAATGAAGGTAGAGGCTACCAATTCATCAAAAATAGTGGTGAAACCTTTAGACCAAAATCCAAATATTTAGAATTAATTAATTCAAGTACTAATAAGATTTCATATTTTTCTTTTAGATAATTAGAATGACTAGAGTTAGTCCACTCCGTTCACTGTTAGACAGTGGCAAGTATTTAGGATCTAAGAATAAGGAGTCTAGTATTAACCCTAATAAGGTAGATTCAAAGAGAAATTATCCTCTTAACCCAAATAGGTTGAACAGGAGAAATTAGCAAGTGGTTGCTGGTCAAGACTATTATACGATGATGCCTTGCAATTTCTCCGTATATGATACATCTACCTGGGTATTAGATACTGAAAGTCCGATTGATATATGCAATTCATTGCATGAACTTCAAATTGATAGAAAATTTAAGAATGGTCATAGATTTCTTAATATTAGGGATGTAAGTCAAATTTTAGTCTTAGCATTAGAAACTTTTGAACTATTTTTTAAAAATAATAGTGTCATTTTAAGTGACTGTCACTGTTGTCCATCTTTTATGATGAACATAATGTTCGTTGGGCTTTTGGCCCAAGATGGTTATAGTTTATCAATAAAGGGATATTATTGCGATATCATTATAAATGATGTCATAATAATGTAAGGACAATTAAGAAATGACATTTATATTTTATCACAGTCTATTAGTGAAATATACACATCGAATAAATAACCAAAATTAGATAATGTCACTAATGCTTATCTTTGGTATTGTAGGCTCAGTCATATAAATAAGAATAGGATTAACAGGTTAGTCAAGGAGCGTATCCTTGACATTGATAATTATGAATCATTGAATACCTATGAGTCCTATCTTCTTGGTAAGATGACCAAATCACCTTTTACTGAAAAGCATGAGCGGGCCACTGAGTTTCTAGATCTAGTATATACTGATGTATGTGGATCTATGAACACATATGCTATAGATGAATTTTACTACTTTATTATATTTACTGATGACCTATCTAGGTATGGGTATGTCTATCTTATGAAGAGTAAATCCGATTCGTTTGAAATGTTCAAACGATATCGAAATGAGATAAAAAAATAACTTGGAAAGAGTATTAAAATTCTTCGATCTGACCGAGAAGGTGAATATCTTTTCAATAAATTTTTGATATATTTTAGAGAGAATGGGATTCTCTCATAATGGACTCCTCCTGAAATACCACAGTATAATGGTGTATCTAAAAGGAGGAATCGAACCTAGTTGGACATGGTTCGGTCCATGATGGGATTTATAAGTCTATCAATTTTATTTTGGGGTTATGCACTAGTAACTGCCTATTTTATTTTGAATAATATTTTCAGCAAATCTGCTGCAAAGACTCCATATGAGATATGGACTAGGCGTAAGCCGACACTTTCTCACTTTAGGATTTGAGGATGTCCAGCTTATGTTAAACGTTTGCAGCCGAAAAAGCTTTGACCTAGGTCTGATAAATGCCTGTTCATAGGGTATCCCAAGAAAACTAAGGGTTATTACTTCTACCTTATTGAAGAACAAAAGGTGTTCATCAGCAATAGAGCAGTCTTTTTGGAAAAGAAGTTTCTTAGTTAAGAAATAGTTGCCTCTAATGTTGAATTGAATAAAGTTCGACAGATGGAAGAACTGACACATTCTGTTGAACCTATAGAACTAGATTTGATAAGATCAAATCCAAAGCCTATTGAAATGGCACCAAGAAGATTCGATAGAGTACCATGTCAATCGGATAGATACTATAATTTCTTAGTTCGAAATGGTGATCCTGTCGAACTCGATGAGAACGATGAGGATCCAATCACCTACATGGATGCCATGTAGAGATCCGACTCTGATAAGTGGCTGAAAGTCTTGAAGTTCAAAATGGAGTCCATGAAGGTCAATGGTGTATGGACACTAGTTGATCCACTTGAAAGGATAAAATTCATTGGGTGTAAGTAGATTTTCAAAAGAAAATGGGGCGCAGATAGAAGGTGGAGACCTATAAAGTCCATCTGGTTGTCAAGAGATATCGTCAGCATTATGGTATTGACTATGATGAGACATTTTTTTTAGTAGCAATACTCAAATCTATTCGAATCATGCTTGCGATAATGGCATACCTAGACTATGAGATCTAGCAAATGGATGTGAAAATAGCTTTTCTAAATGGAGAGCTGGATGAAGAGGTATATATGATATAGCTTGAGGGTTTCACATCCACAGACAAGTCTAAGATGTGCAGGCTTCAAAGATCCATCTATGGATTGAAGCAGACATTGCAGAGTTGGAACATGCTTTTTGATAAAGTAATTAGAACATATGGTTTTGTTAAGAACGAAGAAAAACCTTGCATGTATAAATAGGCCAATGGGTCTGTTGTTGTATTTCTTGTACTATATGTTGATGATATTCTCTTAATAAAAAATGATATCCTTGTATTACAGAAAATAAAGGTTTGACTGTCATCTCAATTCTCCAAGAAGAACTTGAGAGAAGCTTCCTACATCATAGGGATGAAAATTTATAGGGATAGATCTAAAAGATTGCTAGGATTATTTTAGTCCATGTACATTGATACCATGCTAAAGATGTTCAGCATGGAGAATTCCAAGAAGGGTTATCTTCCGATAAACCATGAAATTTTGCTCTCAAAGAGGGATTGTTTGACAACTCCTTAAGAAAAAGAGCGTATGAGTAGAATACCATATGCTTCAGTAGTGGATTCTATTATTTACGCTATGATGTATACGAGATCAGACGTGACATACTCACTAGGGGTAGTGAGCAGATACCAGTCTGACCCAGGTGAGAATCACTGGAAGGTTGTGAAGATAATTAATCCTAAAGTATTTGAGAAATACCAAGGATCAGTGGCTCATTTATGGAGATACTAACTTGAAACTTATGGGATATACTGATTTCAGTTTTCAGTCAGATCATGATAATAGCAAAAGTGTGTCAAGCTTTGTGTTTACCCTAAATAATGGAGCAGTCTGTTGGAAGAGATTCAAGCAGCACACTATAGCCGATTTTATGTGCGAGGCGGAGTATGTTGTGGCATCTGATGCTATGAAGAAAGTTATGTGGCTGTGAAAGTTCATTGGTGAGCTGGAGGTGGCACCCTCCTTGGATGGTCCGGTTTGGCTATATTATGACAGCATTGGAGCCATAGCTCAAGCGGAGGGTCAAAGGTACATCAACATACCAAACATATTTTGTGTCGCTACCATTTTATACGAAAAATCATGGAGCGAGATGATATCGAGCTTCAAAAGATCGACAGAAAGAAGAATGTTGCTGACCCCTTTACTAAAGCTCTAGGAATCAAAAAGTTCGATAATCACAAATGGAAGATGGGTATTCGATACTGTTCTGAGTGGTTTTAGTCTAAGTGGAAGTTACTAAAAATTATATCCTAAAGCCAATCATCTAGGTTATAGATGGTTAAGCTAAATATAATTATACTTAAATTATTAATAAATAAAATTATTATTTTGATCTTTTCATCACTTTGTGCATCTTTCTGTAATGAACTCTTCTGTGATGAAGTTCTTAGAACTATTTAGACTTGACAAAGAAGGATTTATTGTTTAGTCCTCAAACGTGTTCGCAATCAAATGATTCATTGTTATCCAGGACGATAATATATCGAGTGTAGGTCATTGTGTGCCATAAGTGTTGGTTGTCCTCTTATCCAAGAAGTATGGAGATACTGTTATGGCATGCAGGTAAAGTGTAGGGATATATTTCACTGAATGTGATTCAACTGCAAAGCTCTCTACTGTCAAGAGTTGCTTTTGAAGAATATGGATATAAGTATTCCTTAGACCTGAGATTACCACAGTGACTTGTAAGCAACTCACTGTACTTAGGTACCGGACTGTCTGAATTTTTAATTCAGTGATGGAAGGCTACTAGGTGCAGTGAAGTACTTGTGAAGTCGATGTGTGTGTCAAGATGGGATTGCCTCCTCCAAATATTGGAGTAAGTACTTTAATGTATTTCAATTTAGCAAAACCTCGGCTGGGATAGTCCATTCGATGGATACTGTAATTCGAAATACATTGTAGATGATTTTTTAGGATTTGTAGTTAAACCCTAGGTCATCTTTTAAACATTAAGATCAAGGGGATGAATTATACGGTAACCATATTCCACAGATTCGTCGATATTTTATTATAAAAAATTTGATCTATCCGAACATCGGGTACCATTGCTAGATGGTCACATCGATTTGTATATAATATCAATTTCTGTGCTATCGACTTAGGATTCGAATCTATGGGGTCACACACATAAGGAGTTCCTTCTTTATCTGATGGCTGATATTGAGTCTTGATGACTTAGGACTCTATGATCAAGAGTTCCACTGGACTGAGACTCTATGATCAAGAGTTCTACTGGACTGGGACTCTAAGTCCTTCATGTTCGGAACTCTCTGATCGAGAGTCTTGATGATCTGGAACTCTTTGGTCAAGAGTTCTACTGGACTGGAACACTATGACCAAGAGTCCTAGTGTACTGAAACTTTGAGTTCTACTCATTTGAGACTTTTTAATCATGAGTCCCACTGATCTGAGACTCCATGATCGCGAGTTTGATTCATTTGGGATACTAGGTTTAAGAGTTCCACTAATTTGGAACTCTTCAGGAGTTTCATATTGATGAAACTTTGTTGCCCAGACAACCACCCAATTGGAACTCTATGTTTATTAGAGGATTAATTAGTAATTTGATTGCTAATTAGCTCAATTTGATTGAGCGATGAGGATTTGATTAAGTCTGATTGAATTTGATTCGATTGGGTTTGACCTGATCTGGTCATGAGATGACCTAATCGCTATGGAAGATTTGACCTTGATTTGATTAGGGACTAGACCTAATTAATTTTTAATTTGATTAAAAATTTATTAGTTTGGATTAAGCCTAATTTGATTGGTTTAACCTAATCTAATTAGATCTAGATAAATTAGTTTAGATAAAATCAATTAGGACCAAGTCAAATAAAGTTTGAATTTTCTCCTGTGCTACCCTATCTGGACCCACATCCTTCTTCACGTGAATTATGGATTCATGTGAATGTTTTCCATGCACAAAAGGATATTTGCACCTCTTCTTTCTCATGTTGATTTGGTCCAAGTATTGGATTAGATCAAATTTTGTGGAATTTTGAATTCAAAAAGTTTGGTTTGGTTGAAACCTCCCTCTCCCTCTCATCCTTATCTCCATGCCCCTAAACTTTTTGTTACACATTTTTTTTGGCAATTTCTAATAGAGGGTGAGCAGAAGGAGAGTCCTTCTGGTCTTCACCCTCTTGGATGAGGCATTAGAAAAGGTTAAGATCCCATTTGAATTCAAATATTAGAAGTTGGTTGAAACTAGTTCAACCAATCTTAACCTATCCACTTCATATAGAATTTCCACTTATTTTTCATGCAATAAATTATTAAAATTTTTATGCATAAAGCTTGAGGGGATACCTTTCTGTGGTAAAAATTTGAAAGTGATTGGGAATTGGTTTTGGGCAAAAAAAATCTTGGAGTGAAGGAGAGCTGAATTCTATAACACTTTATTTTTTCTTTATGCCTCTATTCTCTTCTAATTTTTATATCTAAGAACACTCAATTTTTAGATATGATATTAACAAGATTTATAGATTTGAAAGTCATCTTTCTATGAAAACTTGTTTCATGGAAAAACTCCACACAGAGAGGGCATGAGAGGGTTTTCAGTGCATCAGGATTTTTGGGCCGAGTGAAATCCTAGGGTTGGAACCCTAGGTTCGGATGGAGAGATTGAGTGCTATGAGTACTCGATCGTCACCAAACTTCAGACACCGACTCATCATCCTCCATACTCAGTGTTTTGATTTTTTGGAGTATCCAAAATATTAGAAAAAAGGTGATCAATTGGATCGATCATGATCAGCTATCAAAAGCCCTAGCAAGGAGCTAGCACTGCAGTGGAGCTGGTCGGAATCAGAAGCTCTATGTGGACCAACCATAGAGGTCGGACGAGTGTGTGGCTGCAATATGGCATCATAAATTATTTTGGTGGATTCAGATTATGGAGATCAGCTATCTGCACATAGGTATCGAGTTCTAAACTCGTATTGATCAGTAGATTCGATTTGCTGATCAATTATATTTAAATTTTAAATTACATATTAGCATATTTAGATCTTGAATAGGGTTTACATTGATTAGATCAATGCATGCAGTAGATTAATATTTGATTAATTTTAGTTTTCACTACTTTAATTTTAAGAATATTTTGAAAATGCATGCTAAAAACCCTGCTCGATTTTCTTCATGAGGATCTATAGGGATGGATCTAAAAGATTGCCTGGATTATCCCAGTCAACGTATATTGATACCATGCTGAAGAGGTTCAACATGAAGAATTTCAAGAAGGGCTATATCCCGATAGGCCATGGAATTTCGCTCTCGATGAGTGATTGCTTGACAACTCCTCAAGAGGGAGAGCATATGAGTAGAATACCATATGCTTCGATAGTGAATTCTATTATGTACGTCATGACGTGTACAAGATCAGACGTAACATACTCACTAGAAGTAGTGAACAGATACCAGTCTGATCCAGATGAGAATCACTGAAAGATTGTGAAGACAATCCTGAAGTATTTGAGAAATACCAAGGATCAGCGGCTCATCTATAGAGATACTGACTTGAAACTTATGGGATACATTGATTTTAGTTTTCAATCAGATCATGATGATAGTAAGAGTGTGTCAGGTTATGTTTTTACCCTAAACGGTAGAGCGGTCCACTGAAAGAGTTTCAAGCAACATACTGTAGATAATTCTATATGCGAGATGGAGTATGTCGTAGCATTGCGAAGGAAGCTGTGGCTATGAAAGTTCATCGGCTAGTTGAGGGTGGCACCCTCTTTGGATGGTCCGATTCTGCTATATTATGATAGCACTAGAGTCATAGCTCAAGCGAAGGAGCCGAAGGCACATCAGTGCACCAAATATATTCTACGTCGCTACCATCTTGTTCGAGAGATCATGGAGTGAGGTGATATCGAGCTTCAAAAGATTGATGGAAAGGAGAATGTGGCTGACCCGTTTACTAAATCTCTCGAAATCAAAGAGTTTGACAATCAGAAATGAAAGATGGGTATTCGATACTATTCTGAGTGGCTTTAGTCTAAGTGGGAGTTATTGAAAACTGTATTCTAAAATCAATCATCTAGGTTGTAGATGGTTAAGCTAAATATAATTGTACTTGAATTATTAATGAATAAAATTATTCTTTTAGCTTTTTCATCATTTTGTGCATCTTTCTGAAATGAACTCTTATGTGATAAAATTTTTAGGACTATTTAGACTCGACAAAAGAGGATTTATCGTTTAGTCCTCAAATATATTAGCGATCAAATGACTCATTGTTATCCGGGATGATAACATATCTGGTGTAGATCATTATGTGCCATAAGTGTTGGTTGTATGTCCTCTTAACCAAGAAATATGGAGATACTGTTATGGCATGCAGGTAAAGTGTAGGGATATATTTCACTGAACGTGATTCAACTGCGAAGCTCTCTACTGTCAAGAGTTGCTCTCATAGGATATGGGTATAAGTATCCTTTAGACTTGAGATCCCCACGGTGACTTGCAAGCAACTCATTGCACTTAGGTATCGGACTGCCTGAATTTCTAATTTAGTGATAGAAGGCTACTGGGTATAGTCAAGTACTTATGAAGTCAGTGTGTGTGTCAAGATGGGATTGCCCCCTCCAAATATTGGAGTAAGTTCTTTAATATATTTCAATTTAGCAAAACTTCGATTGGGATAGTCCATTCGATGGACACTGTAATTTGAAATACACTGTAGATGATTTTTCTGGATTGGCAGTTAAATCTTAGGTCATCTTTTAAGTATTAAGATCAAGGGGATGAATTATATGATAACCATATTCCATTGGTTCATCGATGTTGCATTGTAAAAAATTTGATCTATCCGGACGTCGGTTACCATTGCTAGATGGTCATATCGATTGGTATAGAATATCAATTTCTGTGCTACCGACTTAGGATTCGAATCTATGGGGTCACACACATAAAAAATTTCTTTCTGATCTAATGGCTGATCGTGAGTCTTGATGATCGTAGACTTTATGATCAAGAGTTCCATTGGACTAAGACTCTATGACTAGGAGTCCCATTGGACTGGCACTCCACCTTTGTGGGTTCCGCTGGTCTGAAACATAGAGTCCTACTTATCTGAAACTCTCTAATCAAGAGTCTTACTGCTTTGAAACTCTAAGATCGTAAGTTTTATTCGTTTGGGACACTAGGATAAAGAGTCCCACTGGATTGAAACTCTTCATGAGTTTCATGTTGATGGGACTCTATTGCCCAGACACCCACCTGATTAGGATTCTATATTTTTTTAGAGAATTAATTAGTAATTTGATTGCTGATTAGCTTAATTTGATTGAGTGATGAAGATTCGATCAAGTTCGATCAAATTGGATTCGATTGGGTTTGATCCGATCAGATCGTGAGATGACCTAATCGCTATGAAAGATTTGATCTTGATTTAATCAGAAGTTGGACCTAATTAATTTCTAATTTGATTAAGAATTAATTGGATTAGGTTAAGCCTAATTTGATTGGATTTAACCTAATTTAATTGATTTAAATTAATTGATTTGGTTGAAACCAATTTGGACCAAGTTAAATAAGATTTGAATTTAAATTCTCCCTAGCGCCCACCATATTTAACTTTTCCACCTTGACCCATGCCCTATCTATTTTCTACATAAGTTTTTCTTACGTAGAAGAGAGGATATCTACGCCCCTTCTCATCTTCCTTTGACTTGGTCCAAGGGTTGGACCAATTCAAAGCAAGTTGAATTTTGAATTCAACTTGATTTGTTTGAAACCAATCCTCCCTCTCATCCTTATCTCTATGCCTCCCTTTCGTATTGTCATATTTTTTTTGGAGAAACCAAAATGTGCACACACAGAAGGAGAGTCCTTCTAGGTGTTAAACACTTGGGAGGGGGCGTTGGATAAGGATAAGAGCTCACTTGATTTTTGAAATCAAGTGAACGGTTCAAACATCCTAACCTCCCCCTTCTTATCTCAACCCACGTGGAATTCTCCTTGGTTGTTGCCAATTTAAAAAGTATTTTCAAATGGGCATGCATGGGTTTATATGAAGGATCAAAGAGGGGCGTGGGAAGGTTTCTTAGTGAGAGAAAATTAGAGTGGGGCGCATCTATCTGGGGTGGAAAAGTCAAATAGGGGTTTCCTTCACCAGATTTCTTCTCTTACACATTTTTTTTTTGTTTCTCTTTGGATGCTCATTTATATTTTTTTGGGAGTGGGTGTATGGTAGAAAGGAGTATCCTTTTCCCATAAAAATTTATTTCATGGGAAAATTCCAAAGAGAGAGGGCGTGAGAGAGTTTCCGGTGAGTGCATAACCCTAGAGTTGGAACTCTAGGTTCGGATGAAAATATCGAGTGCTGTGAACATCGGATCACCATCAAATTTGAAACACCACCTCATCATCTTTCGAAAAGTAAGTTATAATTTTTTGGAGCATCCAAGAGATTAGAATAAAGACAATCGATTGGATCGATCGAGATCAATTATTGAAGGCCCAGGCGAGGAGCTAGCACTCTGATGGAGCTGATCAGGATCATGAGCTCTGTGTGGACCATCCATAGAGGCTGGATGAGTGTGCATCTATTGGACGATACCAGAGACTTATTTTAGTGGATTCAAATCATAGAGATCATCTATCCATAAAAAGATGTTATATTCTGAACAGATAGATATAGTAAAGAGTTTACTGCATAGTTTTATTTTTCAGATCTATATGAATGCATTTATATTATATTTAGATCCTTAGTATAAGGCTTAATATTTTGATATTATCAATAATTAATTAATTATATTAATTAATTTTTTATTATATTTTAGCTATTTTTAAAATTTTTTTGAAAGTAGTACTGCAAATTCTGCACTGCTTCCTTTACCTATAGGGTCACACACAATAGGAGTTTCTACTTGATCTAATAGTTGATCGAGAGTCCCAATGATCTGAGACTCTATGGTTAAGAGTCCTACTGGATTGGGACTCTACTTTTATGGGTCTCACTAGACTGAAACTCAGAGTCCTACTTGATTGGAACTCTCTGATCAAGAGTCCCACAGGTCTATGGCTCTATGATCATGAGTTTCATTCATTTGAGACACTAGATTCAAGAGTTTCACTAGTTTGGAACTTTTCGATAGTTTCATATTGATGAGACTCTATTGCCCAGACTCCCACCCAACTGGGACTGTGTGTTTATTGGAGAATTAATTAGTAATTTGATTGCTAATTAGCTTAATTTAATTGAGCAATGAGTATTCAATCAAATATGATTGAATTTGATTCAATTGGGTTTAACCTGATTAGGTCATGAGTTGACCTAATCGCTAAGGAAGATTCGATCATAATTTGATCAGGACCTGGATCTAATTAATTTTTAATTTGATTAAAATTTTATTGAGTTGGATTAAGTTTAATTTGATTGGATTTGACTTGGACTAATTAGATCTAGATTAATTGATTTAGTTGAAACCAATTAAGACCAATTCAAAATGAGTTTGAATTTTAAATCATGTTCTCCCTGTGCCACCTTGCATTATCCATGCCTTCACTCATGCAAGTTTTGGTTTTGCATGAGTGTTTCTCTCACCCAGTAGTATTTGTACACCTCTCTTCTTTCTGTAATTTACCTGGTCCAAAGGGTTGGACTAATTCAAACTAAGTTGAATTTTGAATTCAACTTAGTTGGTTTGAAATTGCAACCTCTCATCCTTATCCACTTCTCCACAAACTCCTTTTTTTGTCGCACATTTTTTTTGGATGATTTTTGATGGAGGACGAGCAGAAGGACTCTCATCACTCTCTTGGATGAGGCATTGAAAAGGGATAAAACCCCATTTGAATTTGAATTTGAGTGGGAGGTTGAAACAAGTTCAACCCCCTAACTTTATCCTTTCTCCACGCGTTTCCTACACTTAGTCGCCCATTTTAAATCTAGTTTTTTTTGGGACGTGCAATTTTTTGTGAGAGGTATCTGAGAGGGGGTGCAAGAGCTTTCTTACAGAGAGAAAAACTAGAGTGGGGTGCACTTTCCTAGGTGTGGAAAAGTCCAGGGAGAGAGGCATGTTTTTCCTGTGCCATAATTCCTCACACCCTGATTCTATTTTTTCTTCTCTTTGGTCACCCATCTAAGAAAATTTTAAGAGTAGGCGTATGGTATAGGGAGAGTCCTTCAACTCGTGAAAATTTGTTTCATAGGAAAACTCCTAAGAGAGAGGGCATGAGAAGATTTTTGAGTGTCGGTTTTCTGGGTGAGTGAAACCCCTTAGTTGGGACTTAGGGTTCAGGTGGAGAGATTGAGCGCTTTGAGTGCCCGATCACCACTGTATTTTCACCACCATCTCTTCATCCTCTATATTGCATGTTCTGATTTTCTAGAGCATCCAAGAGATCAGAAAGAAGGCGATTGATTGGATCGATCGAGACCAGCCATTGAAGGCTTCGATGAGGAGCTAGCACTCCGATAGAGCTGGTTGGGATTAGGAGCTCTATATGGACCAACTGTAGAGGTCGAATAAGTGTACGGCTGCAGCATAATGCTAGATCTTCTTTCGATGGATTCAGATCGTGGACATCATCTATCCATGCGCAGGTATCGAGTTCTGAACCCATATCGATCAGCAAATATGATTTGCTGATCAATCACATTTAAATTTTTAGTTACATATTAACATGTCTAGATCCAGATGTATGGTTTTTTGATATGATCAATGTATGTATAGTATTAATTTTAGATTAATATTTACTTTTCTATAATAAAATTTTGAAAAATTTTGAAAAGCATGCTAAAAATCCTGCATGATTCCTATAGCTTCCTCATATTTGGTATCTCAAATCTATCAGATTCCTTGCTTAAAATAATGAGGGGCATTGCCCCTTATTGACTCACGCCAAAAGGAAGTGGTGCATGGCTTTTGGATCTTATCTAAAAGAAGCATGCGCCCTCTCTCCCAAGAAAAACCTAGGCGCCTTAGAGGTGCCAACCAAGACCTTATCCAGCGGGCGTGCACCCCTTAATCTTATCTAGAAGGGGGTGCAAGGCGGTTCTCCTTTCTCTCATGCAATTTCAAGGTGGTGCGACAACTATTGGCACCCCTTCTTACTTAATATTCCACATGCAAGGTGGGGTGCCAACTATTGGCACCCCTACTTACCAAATGTTCCATGCCCAAAAAGGAAGGATTAAGGTTCCAACTCCTGGTCCTCATCCTTATTAAAAGCATGCTTGACTTGGTCAAAATCGTATTAAATAAGGAGCCCAAGTCTAAGAGAATTTGGGTTTAATCATGTACTAGCATGGTTTCTTAAATCTAATTGGATTTCACTAAATCCAAATATAATTGATACTTCACAAGTCCAATTGATCAATCCAGCATCAAATACTTTTGATATATGATTCCATAGGTCCAATCTGTCTGGTAGTGGAATACATTATAATCTCTATCAATAATATTATTGAAATTCTTTTCAATGAACTGAAACTCTTTCCAATTCAACCAATTAAGAATTATTGATTACCAAAATAATTCTCATTGGTCTTACAATCTACCAGTGACATCTAGTAGTATATAGCGGCAATCTAGTAGAATTGAAAATGAACTTTTAAGTACAGCTATCATGTAGTTCAATTTCTCTATCGTGAGTCTCGATAAGATGCAGTTCAAGGATAACTCATCAAACTCGTTCGTCTGTCATATGCCAGATTCAATCGACTCGAGTTCATGTGAAACCTTTTGGAAACTCTTTTTCATTATTCATCTACCATGGCCATAGATTTTAGGACTCAATCTTATGGACTACATAGGACCTCTTTCTATCTATCAGGATCAATGGATTTCATCTTGGTGCACACCCTATTTCTATAATGGATCTATTATAGCCAATATACACTGCAAGGTACCGAATGGCTAAGTAATCGAGTGTTGATGCAGTCAAACTACAGCAATCCCACTATGAATAGTCGAGACACTGTAGGTAAAAGAACTATCTATACAACTGCAATATCGAGAAAGTCACTGATGAGTGGACAACCATCCAAGTTACTTCTCATGCTGGTCATGTTCGGTAACCTTGATCTCTATCAAGCACCTGCACTCTCATTCAAGTATTTTCATACTATAGACTCGAGACTCATTTATCCATGAAGGAAAGTAATCTATGCACCGATCTATTCAGATCAATCATAATTTTCATGACGATCCATCAATCGTGAGTATTTAGGAATTGACCTCAGATGATACATATCTCAAATTCTCAATTTTTGAGAATACGTGTCATTGTCAAGACAACTTTTTGGACGATTTATGGACACAATTTAAATACACATAACATGAACAAAAAATAACTCAAAAATTTTTATTAATTTAAAAAATTTTAATTATAAAATTTATGCCTTTAGAATTATACATGTATCAACCAATCAGGCTTCTAGAGCATACATCTAACAAACTTCCACTTGACCTAAAGTAGTTGGTCATAAATCTAAGTCTCATTTTTTTAAGATGAGCTATAGTCTTCTCATAGCTCAGTAGCTTGGTCAACGAGTCAACCACATTATCTATGGAGTCAACTCTCTACACCTGGATGAACTTCTTTTTGAGGTATTCGCGAATCAAGTGGAATTATTGCTTAATGTGCTTAGACTTCTGGTGAGATCTTGGTTCCTTAGTAAGTACTATGGCATCATTCTTATTGTAGAAGAATAGAACGGCATCTGATGGCATCACTTCTAGCTCCGTAATGAATTTTTGAACCAGAATTCTTCCTTAGTAGCCTTCGATGCAGCGATATTCTTTACCTCCACGGTGAAATCTGCAATGATTGGTTGTTTAAAAACTTTTCAGTTAACCACACCACCATTATACAAGAATACAAAACTTGATATAGATTTACTATCATCAATGTCAGACATAAAGTCTAAGTTTGTGTATTCCTATACCCGCAAGTCTCCTCTTCCAAAAATCAAGAAGAGATCCATAGTCTTTTTCAAGTACTTAAAGATATTCTTCACAGTAATTCAGTATTCTTCATCTAGATTTAATTGATATCTACTTTTGATACTCACAGCAAGAGCTATATCAAATCGAGTACATAGCATAGCGTACATGAGGCTCCCTATAACGAAGCATAAGAGATCTTGCTCATACATTGTATCTCCTCAAATATGCTAGGGCACATCTTTTTGTAAAGATGAACTCCATGCCTGAAGGATAACAGACCCCACTTAGAGTTCTCTATGCTGAACCACTTTAGCACTTTCTTTAGATATAGTTGCTCTGAAAGATCAAGCATCTTTTTAGATCTATATCTATAGACCTTTATTCCTAGAATATAGGATGCTTCTTCAAGATCTTTTATGGAGAACTCTTTAGACAATCATAACTTTACAAAAGTCATTATGAAAATATCATTTTCAATTAGGAGAATATCGTCTACATATAATACAAGAAATGTAACAGCCTTCCCATTGACCTTCTTATAAATATATGGTTCATTCTCGTTCTTAATGAAACTAAATGATTTGATCACATCATTGAATTAAGAATTTCAACTCTAAGATATTTGCTTTAGTTCATAAATGGACCTTTGCAACTTGCAGACCTTGTGATCTCCATCACTGAATGTGAAATCTAGAAACTACTTTATATAGATATCTTCCTCAAGATATCCATTCAGGAAGATAGTTTTTACATCCGTCTATTAAATCTCATAGTCATGAGCCACTGCAATAGCGAGTAATATTTGAATGGACTTTAGCATGGCAACCGGTAAGAAGGTCTTTTGGTAGTCAATGCTGCCGTGCTGACTATAATCTTTAGCCATAAGCCTAGCTTTAAAGATCTCAATCTTTCTATTCAAACCAATCTTTCTCTTAAAGATTTATTTACACCTAATATGAATTATTCTTGCTGGTGGATCTACTAAGATCCAGATTTGGTTGGTATACATTGAGTCAATCTCTGATCTTATTGCTTCCAACCATTTCTTGGAGTCGATGTCTGACATCGTCTCGTCATAGATTTTAGGATCATCAATATATTCCATATCACCCATGAAAAATGTTTCCTCCACATCCTCTATCAGTATACCAATATACCTTTCAGGAGGACATGAGATCCTAGTGGATCTACGAGGTGAAATGTGTTCATTAGGTTCTATGACTCATTGCTCTTCAGAAACACTCTCTTCGAGCTTAATTTTTCTCCCATTACCTCCATCTTGTATAAATCATTTTTTTTAAGAATATAGCATGTCGATTCATAATCACATTGTGATTCTTTGGAAGATAAAAATAGTATCCCAAAGACTCTCTTGGGTACCCTACGAAGTGAGCTCTTATAGACCTACTTTCTAATTAGTCTGCCTGTTGTCGTTTGACATGGGCCTGATATCCACAAATTCTGAGATGACCAAAATTAGGCTTCTTACCATACTATATTTTATATGATGTGGTAGGAACGGATTTAGAGGAAGTCCTATTAATTAAATAATTGGTAGTCATTAAGGTATGTCTCCAAAGAAATAAAGAAAGGTCGGTGAAGTTTATCATTGATCGAATCATATCTAATAGAATTCAACTTTTTTATTCTGAAATCTTGTTGAGCTGAGGCATTCCAGATGGAGTCTATTGAAAGACTATGCCATTTTTTTTAGATAATCAAAAAATTCATCTTTGAAGTATTCATCTTCTCGATCTGATCGAGTATCTTAAGTGATTTTTCAATTTATTTCTTTATCTCATATCTGAATTCTTTGAATCTTTCAAAGACTTTGGATTTATGTCTCACAAGAAATATGTACTCATACTACAAAAAATCATCGATAAAGATGATGAAGTAAAGATAACCCCCTCTAGCTGACACATTAAATGGGCCACATACATTAGTATGTACTAGAGCTAGTACCTTAGTGGTCCTTTTCCCATATCTTACAAAGGGTAGCTTAGTCTTTTTAGAAGATAGGACTCACAAGCCGGATACAACTCATCCGAGAATGAGTCTAAAAGATCTTTCATTAGTCTATTAATCATTTCTCTCCAATATGACCTAGCCTAAGGTGCCACATGTACCTAAGATTAATTTCATCTCTGGATCTCTTAGATCCAATGGCACTCACTATTTGCTTGGATAGATTAACTGATTCATCTATATCAACATGCAAATGATAGAGACTATTAATTAAGTGACCACATCAACCATTTTTTTTTCAAAATAAATGGTATAATGGCCGTTATTGAAACTAATTTTATAGTCATCCTATGCTAAGCCTGAAATAAAAATCAAATTTTTGCTAGTACTAGGTATACAATAACGGTCTCTTAATTCTAGATAAAAAAGATAAATTCTTATGGCCACAGTAGCAACTTTTACTCTGTTGCCTACTCGTAGGATTATCTCTCCTAACTTCAACCTTCTACATTTTTTAAGATTCTATATTGAAATACATAAATGTACACTAGAACCAGAATCTATTATCCAATTGGTAGTAGAAGAAACCATTATAAAGTTAGTCTCCATCATGAGCAGATCCAACATACCTTCTAAAGGTGTGTCCCTTTAACTCTTCAAGGTTCCTATAGTCATTTTTTGGTCCATGATACAATCTAATTTTAGAACTCAAAATACTTTTCAAGTTTCTTATCCAATTTTTAAAATTGGAACCTAACAATTGGTTGTTCTCAAAGAAGCAGGCTAGATGATTTTAGGCAGACAAAATCCTACAGAGAGAAGAAGTTTCTAGTTAAACTTTTGTAACTAATTTTAATTTATTTTAGAGATTTTATTTTGAAAATAAACTACCATCCACTATTTTTATGAATTTCTACACTCCTTGAGTAGGAAAATGAGAACCCCTTCCCGAGTTAGGGTTTTTAGTGGATACTACGGTCCCACTGATTGGTATGCTACATCACTTGATAGTTATTAGCAAATATGTCAACCAATCGATGGACAATTCTTATCCAATGCTTCTCAAGCAAATTACAATAGGCCTGATCTCTAGGTTCTAAAATCTCACCTGACAGTTATTGATCTTATTTTCTAGTTAAGTCAAACCCACCATTGAGCACAAGTGAAGCCATCATTGGAACCCTCATCTGACAGTTATTGGGCCTAACCTCATCTCCATCTTGCAGTATCTCATGCCTTATAGAATGGTTGCTTCTCTCCTAATGCAACTGAGCCATTGTATCCAGTCGAGAATAGTCAATATCGGAGAGGACACAATACTCTACAATGATGGAAGACCCCTTGGCTTAATATTATTGAGAAGATTTTTAATTGAGGTTTTATTAATCTAAGTCAAGTCAGCATAATCTCATGTCTGACTAACCAAGTTTAAGTCAGCACAATCTCATATCTGACTAGCTTAGTTAGCATAGGTGAATTCAAAAGACTAAGCAATCTAATTCAAAACTTAATTGATCAAGTTAGCTAGGTAAGTGAGATCAGTGGGAAGGTCTGCTAATGCTTTCCTTAGACACCAATGAAATTAGCTAGATAAGCATGCTGCTAATTAAAAATCATCGATCAAAATACCAAACTTATCTTAGACATCAATTGATCAATCAAAATCAAATAGGTCAATCTAGTAACTCGGGCTTAAACCACTGAGCCAAATTTAGTCTTCAGTTAATTAACTCACATCAAATATGAATTAATGTAACCAACTACAACTAAAGTTGATTTTGAACTCCTTTGATCTAATCCTAACCAACCATTGATTAGGTTCGATCAACTACTCAAAATCGATAAATGGTTCTAACCTAATCTAATCAATAATCCTAATTATAGTTCAATTACTAGACCTAAGTTGTTGCACCCATACCTAAACCCTCATGTTTTATGCTAAGATCTAAAATTTTCAATTTCAAATTTTAATCTTAATTTAGATTCTTAATTTTAGATCTTTAATTCATAATTTTATATCTTTAAATTAAGTGCATTATGAACATGAGGTAATTTAGATGTCAAAACTATTTTCAAATCTAAACATTTAATCACATGTATCACATACATGACCAACACCTGATTATCTAATGATCAATAATCTATTTTTGTGTGATTAAATTCTTTTATGTGTAAGATAACTTTAAGTTTGATTAAAGATTTGATCTAGTCTCATCCTAGGACAACCATACAATATAACATCAGTTATGCCAGGGCAACCTTATGTCAGGATGATTGCTTAATCCTAAATATTACGACACACATGATAGATCTAATCTAAAGTCATTAATTAAAACATCTAACATAAAAAGATTTAATCATGATCATAGGTTTTACATCTCATGCATTTTAGATCTAAAGACTTACATCTCATGCAACATAGATCTAACTATAATCATCATACTTCATACAACTCATGCATTGATAAGTGTTATAAATATACTAATAAAAGTATTAAATTATAAAATAATTTATTTTATTCTTAAGAAATTAATATTTTTATTTATATTTTGCAAGAAAAGAATGTCACCAATAAGAAGAGTTCGATTTTTTGGTTCAAAAGAACAAAAATTTGAGACAAATCGGACATCATTTGGTCTCGAAATCAATATTCAAAATTTTTTTTTTAAAGTTGACCAGTTCAGTCAAAATCGGCTTAGCAAAAATTGGCTCAAAATCGATCGGCTCGATGCAAACTAGTGCACATGCAAACCAGCCCACTCCCGATGGCCCATTCCAGTCCAGCATGGACTGGAATAGTAAATGGAGTACAGTGGACCCTTAACGGGTCCACGCCCAAAAAATGCAGTGCATGGGGTATTAATGTAATTTTGCATGGCATGGTGCATTTTGATTCGGCGGGGTCTACATAGTGTCTGGTGCATGATCGATCTATAAGATAGACAGCTGGGATTTAGGCACGATCGGACGGTTGATGCAGGAGCTGGTCAGGATCCAATGATGGCTGTGATTTCCATTTTTAAGTCAAAGACCTAGGTCTCCATTAACGCCATCTAATGGTCTGAATGCATTGATCAGGTTGATCCAATGGTTGAGATGGTAGACGGTCTTAATTGGACAGTTGTAGTGGATTCTAATTTTGAATAAACATCTGAGACCTTCTATGTGCCATCCTACGGTCCAAATTCGATCAACAGAGAGATCCAATGATCAATAATTGATGCTGGTTTGACTTGGTATTTAAACAAGACTTTTAAGTGATTTTAACCCATTTGATGCCCATCCAATGAACAAGGAGACCCAACCTCTTTTATCAATAATAGAGCTTCAATTCAACTTGTTTTCAGGAATTTTAATCCTGATAAAATCAAAATTTCTTATCGATGATATTTTAGCCTATTTAAGAAGCTACTGCCAAACAGAGAGGGCATGAATAGCAGAGCATCGAGAAGCAGAGAATAAAATAGAGGAATAGTAGGCATAGAATAGAGAAGTAAGATTTTTAAGGGGAGTCTAGGAATAGAGAAATAGGAAAAGATTTGCAATCAGAGAGAGATAGAGAGAGCTTCTCCTTTTCTTCCTTCTTTTTTTCTTTTCTGTTTATCTTCCAAGTCCAGCACATCCATCAGTGGCTCTCCTCCATCAAATTTCTCCATACTAAGAGCAACGATCGGCAAAATTCAGCAATAAGTAGTCTGCTATTTAAATTTTCTTATGCTTTTTATTTTATTTATTATTTTTATTCTTTTTATTATAAATTAAATTTATTTTACTAAGACTAAGATGTAACCATTCTTTTGATACAATATTTAGTATGATTGAATTTTAGAATTAATTTTTATTCATTAGGAGTATATAAATCTATTCTTAATGCTTTTAGATTACTGATCATCTTCTAATTATTTTGATGGACATAGATAATATGGATCAAGTACGTATATGTTAATGCTTCTTGATTTATATACCTTGTATCTGAATCAGATTAAGATTTTTATGCATGCGATAATTTTAGTATGCTTTGGATGTAGTGTATTTTAATTAGAGAATTTTATAGAAATTTAATGCATCAATATTTATTTAAATTATGTCTAGACCATGAAATAGTTAATAAATATTGATAGTTTTGCTATGCCTGAATCAAAGAATAGTGAATATCTTAGGAGACTTTGCCGTCATATGAAATAAAATTAACCTAATTTATATGATTACTAGAATATTATATTGATTGAGTTGGTGAACCGATTGCCTTAGTATTCTACTACTTTTGAATTCAACCCTAATAATTACACTCTCTTTATTTCTTTATAATTTTTTAATTATTTCTTAATTTTTTTTTATAAATTAATTTTTTAAATAAAATTTAGGAAAGAATTTTTTAGTACTTATTATCTAATCCTCAAGGAATGATACTCTGCTCATACATTTTATTACTTGATCGACTGGTGCACTTGGCATAGCGATAGATTTGCATGCATCATGTATTTCAAAAAAAGAATAGATTATATATATATTAATCTCATGAAAGATATAAAATTTAGATCTGAAAATTTTTTATTAACATGTTATCAAATAATGTTCAATAACCATTCTAGGATAACCTTTTCAACATAATGGATCCCTCCATTATATTAGGACAACCTTATATCAGAATGTGTTGAAAATTAATAAAAAAATTTAGAATCAGATCTATATATTTTATACATCTCATGTATAATAAAGATCAATACATCTCATGTATTTCAATTAGATCTAATCTAATTTCTAAATCTAATTTTTTATATCTAAATAACATGCATGTGAAACTAAAACCTGACTCTAGTACCACTTAAAGGATGTCTAACATCTAGGATATGCATGTAGTGATCTTAGATCATAGTGAAAACATAAAAGATCTAGATTTAAAACTTTTAAATCAACTAACATGTATGATGTAGATCTAATCTACATGCCATATGATTGATCACATGTAGAAATTAAGATGCTGATAATTAAAATCAGATTTAGAGGTTAAATTATACCTTTGCACGAGTAGCTGAACACCATAGTCCGATGATCATGATAATCTGATGAGGTTCCTACAGAGCCACACATGTATCCAGTCTCTAGGAGTATCCATCAAGATAGATCTAGATTGCTCCTCTTGTATTGATTCTCCTTCTCCAAGAAAATCTTGCATGCACTTCAATCAGTGATCAACTCCTTGATCCTGATCAACTGGATCAATCCTTGATCCTGAATGTTGCTTTCTTCCTCTTGGCGTAGATCTTCTTCTAGATCAAAGATCAAATCTTTGATCTATCTTTCTTCTTGGCTCAAATCTAAACCATCAAACCTTTTAGATGGCTTTGAAGACAAGGGATACCCAAAAACTAATATAGGTGTGAGATATGAAGAGAGAAGAGAGGAAAGTGCAGGGGCATGGAGATTAGGTGGGACATGAGAAAACTTCACATAGGCTCTCAAGAGGCGCAAAGGATTTTAGCCATGGGAATTAATCTCTGTAGGTGTTGGATTTAATCTCATAAGAGTCTTCAACTCTTGAGGCTCTTAAATAGATAAGGAAAAGTCCTAGTGCTTTAGGGATTTGATGAGTCAAATCTTTAAAATAGAAGGACTCTACTTTCTCATATTTGATAACTCAAATCTATCAAAGGCCTTGCTTAAAACAATGAGGGGCGTGGCCCTTTACTGACTCACACCAAAAGGAAGTGGTGCACGGCTTTTGGATCTTATCCAAAAGAAGTGTGTGCCCCTCTCTCCTAAGAAAAACCTAGGTGCCTTAGAGGTGCTAACCAAGACCTTATCCAGTGGGCATGCAACCCTGGATCTTATTCAAAAGAGGGTGCGTGCCCCTTCTCCTTTCTCTCACATAATTTCAAGATGGGGTGCCAACTATTGGTGCCCTGGGTGCCCCTTCTTACCTAATATTCCACTTGCAAGGTGGGGCACCAACTATTGGTGCCCCTACTTACCAAATGTTCCACACCCAAAAAGGAAGGATTGAGGCGCCAACTCTTTGTTCTCATCCTTATCAAAAGTATGCTTGACTTGGTCAAAACTCTATCAAATAAAGAGCCTAAGTCCAAGAGAATTTGGGTTTAACCATGTACTAGCATGATTTCTTAAATCTAATTAGATTTCACTAAATCCAAATGCAATTAGGACTTCACAAGTCTAATTGATCAATCCAACATCAAATCCCTTTGATGTGTGATCCTATTATAATCTCTATCAACAACATCATTGAAACTCTTTTTAATGGACTAAAACTCTTTTCAGTTTAACTAATTAAGAATTATTGATTATTAAAATAATTTTTATTGATCTCACAATCTATCAGTGATACCTAACAGTATGTAGTGGCAATCCAGCAAAATTAAAAAATGAATGTCTAGGTACAGTTATTATGTAGCTCAATTTCTTAATCATAAGTCTCGAAATGATGCAGGTCAAGGATAACTTGTCAAATCCATTCGTCTATCATATGCCAGATTCAATCAACTCAAGTCCATGTGAAACCTTATAGAAAGTCTTTTCCATCATTCACCTACCATGGCCATTGATTTTAGGACTCAATCTCATGAACTGCATAGGACCTCTTCCTATCTATCAGGATTGATGGATCCCATCTTGGTGCACATCCTATTCCTATAATAGATTTACTATAGCCAATATATACTACAAGATACCGAATGGCTAAGTAATTGAGTGTTGGTACAATCAAACTACAGTAACCCCATTGCGAACAGTCGAGGCACCATAGGTTAAAGAACTATCTATACAACTGCAACATCGAAAAAATCACTGATGAGTGAACAGCCATCCAAGTAACTTTCTGTGCTGGTCATGGTTAGTATCATTGATCTCTATCGAGCACCTACACTCTTGCTCCAGTATTTTCATACTGAAAACTCGAGACTCATCTATCCACAAAGTAAAGCGATCTATACATAAATCTATCTGGATCAGTCACTATCCCTATGATGATCCATCGATTGGGAGTAGAATACATACCATTGTCAGGTCAACTTCTTGAACGATTCATAGATATTTAAATACACATAATATGAATAAAAAAAATTAAATTTTTTTTATTAATTTTAAAAATTTAAATTATAAAATTTATATCTCTAGAACTATACATGTGTCAGCCAATCTGATTTCTAGGACATATATCTAACATCGAGATGATGATATTTCAATTGTGTTGCATGTTAGTAGATTCTCAGTCTAGTATGGTGAAGTAGGCTCAAACAACTTTCTTAAATGGAGATTTTTTGTAAATTTTCTCACTAGATCCACTTTTTCATGGTATGTAAATCTAGCACCTAACTCTATCTTTTCTGGGCAGGAAATGGAAAGCCAATTTCACACACAATTTTATGGAACTAAACCTAAGGTATCAGTTGCGGATCTAGCTAGATTGGCACAACAACCTGATAAATTGATTGAGAAATACATGAGCCAATTCAAGAAGGCCCAAAATAGATGTTATGCATCTTTAAGGGAGGCCAAATATGTAAAAATCACTCAAAATGGCCTCAACCTAGAGTTGAAAAAGAAATTTGCAGGTCAAGAATTTCCTAATTTATTTTAATTGATATCTCAAGCTGTAAATTATGAAACAATTCTTAGGAATAGAAGAGTCGAAGATGGGATCCAAGATGATAAAGTGAGAGGATTCAAATATAGGTACCTTGGGATTAATGGAAGTAAGAATATTAGAAGCCTCGAGTTCTCTTCCGCGCTTCTCAGAATGCTATGCTAAAGGAAGGGACAAAGATGCTTTTGGAGAAGCTTGAGATTAGGGCAAAAGGATTAAAGTAAAGATGAATGAAGACAAGACCTATAGAAATATGACGTCTCTTGAAAATGTCTATTCAACAGAAGCAACCAAAGAAAAATTGACACGTATGTAGAGTGTCCGATACCTTGGAAATAAAAATTAAATGAGATTTGCCAATTGAATGGGGCCGAAGAATAAAGATGCTAAAGTTTAAATTATAGATACATCTTATAATCCTCTAGATTGTCTGATTACAAGATGTGGAGGGCATTGTTTGCACAATAATATTACATCCATGCATGAGTGATTTGAGTCTGGTTAACTAGATGTTAAAATCCAGTACAAAAGAAATATGTGGAGGATGTAGAAAATAATTAAATGGCATCAAGAGATACAGTTACAAACAAGTGGGTAGGTGGAGGTAATTGTATTTTAAACTTACTTAAGATGGATGTAACTGAAAGGAGAGGATCAGAGGAATGAACAAAAAATCCTAGTTTATCTAT
The DNA here is from genome assembly GCA_006176705.1 of Cocos nucifera. Lineage (NCBI taxonomy): Eukaryota > Viridiplantae > Streptophyta > Magnoliopsida > Arecales > Arecaceae > Cocos > Cocos nucifera. The sequence continues at coordinate 1,237,618 of QRFJ01000468.1, read as the reverse complement.
TTGCTTGTTTTCAACTTTATCCTTATCTCTTTATTTTAAATCATTTTCTTATAATTTCTTAGTAGACAGTAATTTTGTAATCCAAGGTCCTTGAAGTTTCAAGATAGATCAGAACCCAATTTATCTTCGAATTTCTGATCTTACATCGGTGGCACATCACATATTTCTTTCCGCATCGCTAATTATTTTTTTGGACTTCGACCATGACAAACTAGAGAAATAATTACATACTTTTGTTTCTTGTGCTTTTTTTTACACATTCTTGATAAACATGTTAATAATTCAAAAAGTGATACCCTTCTCATTGGAGCCAACCATTAGGCTAAGAATGTTTGCCCCGAGAAATGGTGAGGTTGCTCATGACTGACCTAACCATGGGTGCAAGGAGATGCCCTTAGTGTGAGTTAGCTTTCTATCATTGATAAACAATTCATTTCTTAACCCAATAGCTGCATACTCATCTTTGTTCATGTGAGTGTTGTGAGAACAAAACTATTCGATGATAGTAAACCTATGGGTTTTAGTATGAACATGGGTCCTAGCCACTTAATCTAAGGGGTTTAGCTTTGCCTTGAGAAGTATGAGTGGTGTACTTGATCTAGAACAAAATCATAAGGGGTGGGCACTGAAGAAAAAATGTGGGTGGGCTTCTTTTTTGTTGCATTTCCTTTAGTATCTATCTTAAAGCATAAGCATAGGACTCAGAGATTTCTCATACTAATGAAATCATTAGTCCCATGATAAAAAAATAATTCAAAAAAAAAAAGAAAATCATGTGTGGCATTCTTTTTCTTCCTTATTTCCAAATCATGCTTTTATTGCGATAGACTATATAGTTAGATAATACACATTAAGAAAATTAGTCATCTAGCAAAATATATACATATGTAGATAGATCAATACATAGTTTCTAGAACATAGTATTCATCAATGCGTATGTTAGGATTAGTGGTGCTCCCAAGCCTTGGGAGGCCACTAGAGGAGTCAGAATATTGGCTCCGAGAGACTAGGATAGGTGTGGTCCTAGACTATGATCGGTTTAGTTCTAGGATGGAGGTTCAACCCTCCACAGTCATAAGGCCCTAGTTTGTGGATCTCATGGGGGCTACTTAGAGTTTGGACTAGGTTTGGGTCTATGGGAATGAGTGCATGATCAGACCATGGGTGTATATGAGTTTGAGTGAGTGCATTCGGATGGGGTTAGCCTAGGAAGTTTTTTATGGGTTAGGATTTCGGTTCATGTACAGGTGTACATATATATATATATATGTATGTATGTATGTATGTATGTATGTATGTATGTATGTATATTATAAATCCTAGATTATGAGATAGAGTGAAACAAATATCATTGTTTTCTCCCACATCTCTCTCTCTGATTTCTTCACATGCCAAGATGCCCTAGGGGGCACGACTCCAAGCACGGAGGAAGGAGGCGCATTCCACTCTTTCTTCAGTCTCAATAACGTCAAGGAATCCTTGCACAATAGCATAGTACATAGCCAAGTGATACACATTTAGCAAATTAGTCATCTAACAACTTAATATATACCATTTAACAAATTGATACATAGTTACCAAAACATCATATTTATTGGTACACACTATATGATCAGGTGATATATACTTATCAACTTCCTGATATATACTGCAAGCTTCTTTGATACATATCCAGTAGTAATTCAATACACATGTCTAGATAAATGGATATACAGTTTCTAGAATATATTTTTATCTGAAGGTATGTATTGGATCACTAATGAGTGGATATTAAAGAAGTTTGAAGTATGTATTAGAAAGTTGATGAATATGTATATCACTTGGCAATGTAGTGTATATCAGTAAAAATGATGTTTTCAAAACTATATATCAATTTGCTTGGATGTATATATTGAGTTATCAGATGACTAATTTACTAAGTATATATCACTTAACTGTATATTGTGTATTGGTGAATATTATATTCTAAAAAACTATATATTGATTTATCTAGATGGGTGTATTGATTCCTAAATAACTAATTTATTTGAGTTGTATTGTTTGATCATGTAGTATGTACCAGTAAAATGCATGCTCTAAAAAAAAAGAAAGAAAGAGAATACGTGTTTTTTTGTTTAATCATTGATGACGACTCCATCAGTAGGAGAAGTTTCTAACTTTTGAGCTTCTATTTTAATACGAAAACTAGAGAAAACATGGCAGAAAAGAAAGCCCACTCCATATTTTTTTCTTTGGTGCCCACCCAATATGATTTTTTCCTTGATCAGCTTTTCACATCTAGATTTCCCATTGCATGATATGATCATCTACAGTGGAAGAAGAGGCTTTTTTTTTCTTTTTTCTATTTTTTTTAGAGAGTGAGAGAGAACTACCTAGCAAATGACTAGTACATGAAGAATGAAGTCCCTAAAACTAGGCTATACATTTACCGAGCCACACTCCTCTCTTGAAGCTCCCTTCAGATATCACATGCCTCACCCTTCACCATCTAGTGTAGACTATTGGACCTTAAGTCGATTCAATTTGGTTTAGATCTCTTTTAGTTGCTTTTAGTTGAAGCCAAGTTATATTGGACCTTTTATTAATTTATTTGACTCGACTTCTTATTTTAAGAAAACAAAGCTTTCTATCTGTCAATGCCTTGGTTAGTAACTTTCTTATTAGACGGCCTTTCTTAGTAAGTTTTCACCTTATTGATTTTGATTTCTGAGATCGGTGCCTCTAATGAGTCCGAAGATGATCAAATTCTAGTTAAATCTCCTTTTTCATGCTAGTTTGGACTTTTACCTTTGTTTGCCAGTATTTGGCTCTTTCTTTTTGTTTTTTAGACATTAGTGGAGTCATTTCTTTGTCCACTTTATAAATATATTGGAAGGTCATAAAGTAGCATAGCTCAACTTAGGCAATTGGGTTTGGGTTGTGTCTTTCGTACGAAAGAATAATTTCCCTTCTTGACAATGTTGGATCGCTTAATATCCATGCAGATAAATGGAAGACATGGATTGAATTGCTTTGAGATCTATGCAAAACATGATTTGATGGTTGACATGGCAAAAAAAAAGATCAATTATTCCTTTGTGTAGAAGATATAAAACCAAAACCCTTGGCTCCCATTGAATCTTTCCTAGCAAATGCTGGTGCAGGTCATAGACTTGATTATGGCTTTACCATTACATTGTGTTTGGTGGCTAGCAATCTATCCAGATTGCTAATAATTTAAAAGAGCCTCACTAGATTACCATATTTAGTATATTTTTTAAGTTGGTATTTCAGATTATCAAATAATCCAGATTATTTCTCCTGAGATAATCTAGATTACCAAGAGGAGGGGTGGCAATCCAGATTATCAAATATTTAATAATCTGGCAATGACATGTTTAGACAAAATATTTTTATAAAAAAAAAATATATATAATATAATATTATGTTATATTATAATGATATTATAACATAATATTATATTATATATTATTATTATTATAATATATTATAATAATATATTATAATATATAATGTATATATAATATACTATTATAATATAAAAAATTATATAATATAATATAATGATATATTATAATATTATTACAACATAATATTATATTATATAATATTATGATGATATTATTATTTTAATAATCATATATTATAATAATATTATAATATAATATATGGTAATATAATAATATATTATAATATATGATAAATATAATAATATAATAATATATGATAATATTATAAGAATATATTATATTATATTTATTATATTATATTATATTAATATATTATAATATACATTATAAATATAAATATATTAGAATAAAATATATAATATATAATATATATTTTATTATAAATATAATATTGATATAAAATAGCACTATGTTATTTATAATAATATGATAACATAATATTATATTATATAAAATATTATAATAATAATTTTATTATTATTATATATTATAAAAAAATATAATAAGATATAAAATAGCACTATGTTATATTATATAATATGATAACATAATATTATATTATATAAAATATTATAATAATAATTTTTATTATTATTATATATTATAAAAATATAATAAGATAGTAATATATGATAATAATATATAATAATATATTATCATATATTTTAATATATAATATTAAAGAAGATTAGATGATATTATTATAATATATATGATAGTATAATAATAAAATATTATAAAAATATATTAGAATATTATTATAATAATATAATATTATTCAATAATATAATACTATAATAAAATATTATAATATATATATAAATAAAATATATATTAAAATTTAATATATTATAATATATATTATATAATATAATATTTTTTTATATTATAAATGATATTATAACATAATATTATGTTATGTAATATTTATTATAATATTATAATATATTATATTATTATAATAATATTATAATTATATTATATTATATTATATTATGTTGTAATAATAATATATGATATTAGTCTAAATAGAAGTATATATTAGAATATAATTTATTATATATAATATATATGATAATATATAATATATAGTTTGTATATTTATATTATAAATATAATATTATATAATATAATAGTATATTATATTATAATAAAATTATTATATAATATAATAGTATATTATAATATTATTATAATAATATATTATAATAATATAATAATATATGATGATATAATTATAATATATTATAATATATTATAAATATAAATATATATTAAAATATAATATTATATATATTTATATATTTATAATATATATTTATATTTTATGCATAAGGTGTAAATTTTAATAAATTTAATTTAAAGATATTTTAAAATTTAATGTTATATTACCAGTAATTTGATTATTGTACCAACATGTCAATCAAGATTTTCAATAATTTTTCTGCAACATTAACTATGTATACCAAATATAGTAATCAACATTATTGGCAATCTATGCAGATTACAGATAATCTAGATTACTAGGTAATCTAGATTACCACTATCTAGTAATGCACCAAATGCAATCTTAGTTTTCTTTGGGTTGTTCTCCTATGGTTAAGGTTTGATCAACTTGCTAGTCTGGTTACACAATGAGATGAGAAGGTTGGCGATTCGAGTCTAGCTTATGCATAATATTTTTTAATGTATATAGAGTTGCAAGGTCCAAAGATATCATCCCATTAGCCTCAATTAACTGGTAGGCAATTTTAGGATGCACATGATTATGTACATGATGATCCAATCAACTATCTTCTTGCCCCTTAGATAAGATGCATGATAAGCTGATGTATAAGATATTCCACCCATCCTCCCCCTGCCTCTAATTTTTTGTGCATCTCTCTTTGAAAATTTTCTTTCTTCTGCTCACCAAGGTCCTAGATGGGAATTAAGAAAATTTAGCAAAGAAAGTGAAGAACGGTGATGCCTTTGGTTCATCAACTTTTAATCATATAACTGATCTCGTACATGATGATTGAGGCTAAGAAAGTGACTTATTTTGCATAATGAGGGATCAGAAAGGCTATTAAATGTATACATATGTTGCTCCACTAACAGGTCTATTTAATATAGTCCCATCAGGGTGGATGAAGAGCCCCTAGGATTATGCTTAGGCTCCATCATTAAGAAAGAATAATTATTTACATATAGAGGATGATGTATATATGGAGAAAGGAAGAAAGAACATATAAGTCCTCAAAGGCTTGAAATTGAGTTTGAAATAATGAATTCAAACTTAGGAATGAAAAGCTCCTCAATCATGGTTCCAAGGAGATAGGGTAAGAGATTTGAAGGAGGGCCTTCTAAGAATAGGAATGAATCTGTTGATCCTTAGACTGATTTTGATGATAATAAAAGTATTTAAGTATAATTTGTTAAGTTACTAATATTATTTTTGAGGATGTGTAGTTTAAATTTCAAGCATTTACAATGTTCTAAGTGACTTTCATCAATCAAATGAAGTATCATCAATCAAGAGATTGTTGAAGAAAATCAAGACTTGATACATCCTAAAAAGAATAGTTAATGAGAGATAAATCAAGTTAATGAAGCAAGTCTAAGCTACAAAAAAATTAAAAAAAAAAGACTGTCAAAGTCAAATGGTACGCTTGGCACACATCTTAGTCGACTAAGCTAGGAGTTAGTCGATTAAGTATCAGAAGATAACAAAATATAAAAAATACAAAAAATGAGAATTCAGAATTTAGGAGACTTAGTCGACTAAGTTCTAAGAGTTAGTCGACTAAGTATCAGAAGATAGCAAAATATAGAAAGCATAGAAAATGAGAATTCATGATCCAGAGGACTTAGTTGACTAAGTTTTGAGAGTTAGTCGACTATGTATCAGAAAACAGCAAAAACAGAAAGCATAAAAAAATAAAAATTCTAGATCCAAAGAATTTAGTCGTCTAAGTCTGAGAAGTTAGTCGACTATATCTCAGAAGATTGTCGAAGATAGAAAGCGCAGAAAAGATTGAAATTGAGGATCCAGAGGACTTAGTCGACTAAGTTAAGAAGATTAGTCGACTAAGTCACTTAACAGCTAGTTTTTTTCAGAACTACATTTTTTAGCCCCAACTTTTTTTCAACATCTAGATTTTTGTACCCAATGGCTAGGATATTTAATGAGGCCTCTTCAAGTATTTTTGAGTGGTGAAAAGCCTTGAAATATATAAGAAAGATGTAAGAACTTCAAGAAGAATTTTTGAAAATACACATTCAAGAGCCTTCAAGCCTACACCAAGTTCATTCATTGAGAACTATTAAGTGAAGTGAAGGAATAACTTTCTTGAGATCATCTTGTCCTTCCAATCATCCTCAAAGTGAGAGAAGTCAAAGAAAAGTCACTGAAGAGCTTCACCAACTTCTCTCAAGCATTTAAGAAAAAGAGTTAAAAGCAACCAAGCCTTCCATTCATAAATTGAGTTTTTCTTTCTAAACTTCTTTTCTTATTGTAATTGTATCTTTATTTGTTTATAAGTTTCTTGGGATGAAAAGCTTAGGATTGATCCAAACCTAGAGTTAGACATTGTAAAGATTTGATCGATGAATCTAGATTAAAATCAATCAGAGTTGATTGTTAGTCCAAAAAAATAATTATTGTAAAGATTATAGTTAGTGAGCCTAAGCCAAAATCAATCAAATTGGATTGTGAGCCTAAGAAAAATAATCGAATTATAATTAATTGAGTGATTATAGTTGAATTCTCAAGTGGTTTACTTGAGGAGTGGACGTAGATGCTAAGTTTGATACCAAACCACTATAAAAACTTGGTCTCTTATATTTATCATTGTGTTATTTATATTGGTCTTATTTTATACTTGTGTTTCACATTATCTCACCAAGCATATTACATTAAAATTTAGTATATTCATAGTTTAAATTTTTAAATATTCAATTCATCCTCTTTCTTGGATAGTAATTCTTGGACAACAAGTGGTATCAGAACAGATGCTCTAATATTAGTTGTTGACCTAACGGTCATAGAGCCAAAGATTTAATGACAAATTCAATTAAAAATTCATTGGTTAAAGGACAATCAACCAATAGACCACTGCTTTTTAATGAAAATAATTATACCTATTGAAAAGCAAGAATGAGGATATTTATTCAAGCACAAGACTATAACATGTGGAATGTCATAGTAAAAAATTCTTATACATCCACAATCATAATTGAATGCATGTCCATTCCAAAGTTCGAAAAGAATTGGAATGAACATGATGAAAGAGAAGCACAACCCAATGTCAAAGCAATGAATGTGTTATATTATGCTTTAGATGTAAATGAGTTTAATAGAATATCAATATATTAATCATCCACCAAAAAAATTTGGGATATATGTGAAGTTACCATGAGGGTATATCAAGTCAAAGAATCCAAGATAAACATGTTAGTACATAAGTATGAATTATTCAAAATGGAACCACATAAAACTATCATCGAAATATTCACAAGATTCATTAATATATTAAATGGTTTAAAGAGTCTTGGAAAAGACTATCCTAATAGTGATATTGTACGTAAAATTCTTAGATCCTTGCCGAAGAATTGGGAGCCAATAATGATTATTATTCAAAAAGCAAAGGACTTAAATAAGTTAGCTTTGGAAGAGCTCATTAGATCTCTTATAATCCATGAGCTAAATATGAATCAAGAAAAGAAATAAGAGATGAAGAAAAAAAAATCATAGCCCTCAAGACTGCTTCAATCCATGAAGAAGAAAGTGATTCCGAAGAAGACTCGAAAGATGATGAGGAGATGGCCATGATAGCAAGAAGATTCAAGAAGTTTATGAAAAGAAGGAAGAAATTTGAGCCTAGAAGAAGATATAATAAAGAAGAAGGTAGCAAAGAGAAAGAGAAGAAAAAAAAAACAATCACCTCTTTGCTATGAGTGCAAACAATTCGGACACTTTCGGATGGACTGCCCCATGTTAAACAAAAGCTCCAAGAGAATAAAGAAGAAAGCATGTAAAGCCACATAGAGCAATGATGAGGACTCTTTCTCAAGTGAGAAAGAATATCAAAGAGAAGAAAAAACAAACCTTTGCCTTATGGCACACAATGATGATGAGAAAAATGATGATACTTCAATTTCAAATTTTATATTTGAAGAATTATATGATGCTTTCAATGAATTAATTAGTGACTTTAGGAAGCTATCACATAAGAATAAAGAAATAAAGAAAGATAATCAACTCTTAACCAAAGATAAAGCTAAAGTAGAAGAAGAAATGAAAGAACTACAAAATAAATTAGATGAATCTAATGAAAAAAATGTATCCTTGCAAGATGAGATAGTAAGACTAAGATCAATTATGGATAGATATATGATTAGTTCAAGAAATCTTCAAATGTTGATCGATAATCAAAGAATTATTTTTGATAAAGTGGGGTTAGAATATAATCCACAAAGAAAATAAAAATTTCTAGAGAATATATTTGAAAGATCTCAAAATCAAAGTAAAACCATAACTTGCTTTAAATGTAATAAAATTGGACACAAAGCAGTTGAATGCAAAATAAATGCAAATAAAAAATTTAATATAAATCAATCAAAGATAAGACTAGTCTGGATTTCAAAAGAAATTATTTGTACTAACCTCAAAGGATCCAAGTTAACTTGGATACCTAAATTTACTTGATTTTGTGTATAGGTATGCTTGGCATCTGTGAGAGCTAAAAGAAGATGGTATATAGATAGCGGATGTTCGAGGTATATGACGGGAGATAGAACTTAATTTATCTCTCTTGAAGTAATGGATGGAGGTGTGGTGATATTTAGAGATAATGGTAAAGGCAAAATTATTGATCTTAGTAATATTTTGATCACACCCTCTACTTGTATAGAAAATATATTACTTGTTGATGGTTTAATGCACCACCTACTTAGTATTAGTCAATTATATGATAAAAATTTTAATATTTTATTTAAATCATCTCATTGCATAGTAACTAATTCATTTGATGATAGCATTAAGTTCATAGAAAAAAGACATGGTAATATTTATATTATTGATCTTGATGAACTCAAAAATAAAAATATTGAATGTCTTGTTGCTATGAATGCTTAAGTAAATAAATCTAGTTGGATATGGCATAATAGGCTAGGTCATGTAAGCATGGACTCATTGTCTAGATTAATTAAGCTTGACTTGGTAAAAAGCTTATCCAAAATAAACTTTGAAAAGAACAAAATTTGCAAAGCATGTCAACTTGGAAAATAAATACAATCATCTTTCAAATCCAAGAATATTGTCTCAATAATTAAACCTCTAGAGTTACTTCATATGAATTTATTTGGACCAATTTCAACTACTAGTCTAGGAGAAAAAAGATTTGGCTTTATTGTAATAGATAATTTTTTAAGATATACTTTGATTTTATTTTTATCTCATAAAGATAATGCTTTTGATATATTTATTGAGCTATTTAACAAAATAATAAAAAAAAGAATGTAATATTTTGCACATAAGAAGTGACCATGGTACGAAATTTGTAAATTAAAAATTTAAAAATTTTTATTTTAAGAATGGAATAAACCATAACTTTTCAATCCCTAGGATACCCCGACAAAATAAAGTAGTAAAAAGAAAGAATAGAATATTAATTAAAATAGTACGGACCATGCTTTATGAAAGTAACCTTCCAAAATATTTTTGGATAGAAGTCATTAATATTGCATGCTATGTGCTAAATAGAGCATTAATTAGATCTATCTTGAAAAAAACTCCACATGAGCTTTACAAAGAAAAGAAACCTAATGTTTCATATTTTAAAGCTTTTGGATGTACATGTTTAATTTTGATAAATAGTAAAGATAAATTAGATAAATTTGATGCAAAATCAGATGAAGGCATTTTTCTAGGTTATTCAATAAATAGTAGAGCTTATAGAGTGTTTAATAAAAGAACATTAGTTGTAGAGGAATTCGTACATGTCATCTTTGATGAAACTAACTTTCTTAAAATAAGAAAAGAAGAACTTGATATGAATGCAGATAATCTAGAAAAAGAATTAAAGAATATGACACTTGAAGATACACCTTCACAAGAACAAGAAAGAGAAAAGCAAGATGTAGAAGAAAGGAAGCAACAATCTCAAGAAGAGCAAGGTACATCTAATTTATCAATGAAATGAAGGTATGATCACAATTATCCTAAAGAATTAATTATTGATGATCCATCTCATGGAGTTAAAACTAGATCATCCCTTAGGAAAGCTATGAATCATATTGCATTTGTATCATACTTAGAACCTAAGAATACAATTGAAGCTGAAAAAGACTCAAATTAGATATTAGCAATACAAGAAGAGTTAAATTAATTTGAAAGAAATAAAGTTTGAAAATTTGTTGAAAGACCTAAAAACTTTCTTATAACTGAAACTAAATGGATCTTTAGAAATAAACTTGATGAAAAGGATAATATAATTAGAAACAATGCTAAACTGGTTGCACAAAGATACAATCAAGAGAAAGGAATCGACTTTGATAAATTCTTTGCTCCTATAGCTAAACTTGAAGCTATTAGATTGCTCTTGTTATTTATTTGCTATATGAATTTCAAACTTTTTCAAATGAATGTAAAAAGTGCATTCTTGAATGGATTAATTGAGGAGGAAGTTTATGTAGATCAACCTCCGAATTTTGAAAATCAAGAATTGCCAAATCATGTTTATAGGCTTAAGAAAGCACTCTATGGATTAAAGCAAGCCCCCAGGATTTAGTACGATAGGTTGAGCAAATTTTTATTAAACAATGATTTTAAAAAACAAAATATAATAAATATTATTTATTAAAAGAAAAATAAATAATTTACTAATTGTATAATCATATGTTGATGACATTGTGTTTGGAGCTACTAATGAAGATTTATGTAGAGAATTTACTAATCTTATGCAGTAAGAATTCGAAATAAATATGATGGAAGAACTCAAATTTTTTTTTGGACTCCAAATTAAGCAATCACAGGAGGGGATCTTCATCAATCAAAGTAAATACATAAAGAAAATGCTAAAAAAAAAAGGCAGTAGATCCAAAACTATATCAAGGTATGATTGGATCTTTGCTCTATTTAACTGTAAGTAGGTCTGATATAATGTTTAGTGTATGTATGTATGCATGGTATCAATCAAACCCCAAAGAGTCACATGTAGTTGTAGTTAAAAGAATCTTTAAATATTTGATAAACACTCAAGATGTAGGCTTATGGTACTCAAAACAATCCTCACTAGATTTAATTAGATATAGTGATTCAAATTTTATTGGATGTTGCTTAGATAGGAAGAGTACAAGTGGAATATTTTAATTTCTAGGAGTAAATTTGATTTTATAATTTAGTAAGAAACAAAACTCAGTAGCCTTATCTACGATGGTAGCCAAATACATTATTACTGGAAGTTGTTGTGCTCAACTATTATGGATCAAACAATAACTAGAGGACTATGGTATCACTTATAACAATATTCCTATTTGATGTAATAATACTAGTGCTATAAATTTAACAAAGAATCCAATATTACACTCAAAATAAAACATATAGAGATTAGACATCACTTCATTAGAGACCATATACAAAACAATGATATAACTCTTGAGTTTGTGCCAATTGAAAATCAAATTATAGATATTTTCACTAAATCCTTAAATGAAGAAAGTTTTTGTGCTATAAGAAAACAATTAGGGCTATTTGATCCATTTTGTTAAAATTATTGAATATGATTGTATGTTAAAATGATTGTTGTAATGTAATAAATTTCTCCTAAATCATCTTTGTATTAATTCTATTAGAAAAGGCATGTATCATTGCAAAACCTATTGGATTGAAACTTTAACCATTCAACTCTATGCCAAACTAAGCTGACTAAATCTAAAATCTTAGTCGACTAAGACTTCATTGACAAAGAACTTAATCTTAGTCGATTAAGTGTCGAAAATCCTGTTTATAAAATAGAATACCTGCGGGACCTTATGTATTTGCTTGATTCACTCTTCTTAGCCATCCCACCTTAGAATCCTAGGGCATCCATTTTTTCTCCAAAAAACTTCAAATCAAAGCCCTAAAAACCCTGAGAACTTGGATTTGGATCCATGATGTCGAGGAAGAAGAAACTTTGCACTCATCCTAAGATCACTTCTCTTCAACTACGGTTGTACGAGTGGAAGATGAAGAATCATTCAAACGCCACTGAGCAACCTCAATTCGGTCTGATTTCTATTCCCCCAATCGTGTCTCCACCTTCCTCAGCTCCTTCAGCCACTCACACTACTGGTACTCTACCATTCTCACTATCTCATCGCTCCACACCATTCTCTACTCCCGTTCAACCCCCATCTTAGGTCGCACCATCCCCTTCAAAGGTAATACCATTTTCCTCAAGGGCTGTGACCACTGAAAGGAAGATCGATTTGTATTTTTGAAAAAAATAAGGATTTGAGATTGGGGAGCGCATCAAATTCTAAGGATGGGAGTACTTGTGTTCACTAAAATTATCCACTTACCCAAATCTAGTGAGAGAGTTTTATGAAAATGCGAAGATGTTGCCCAAAGATAGCAACCCAAGAGAAGAGGATGAATTGGATTCTTATAAAATTTTAGTCAAATTTAAAATCTCTAAATAAGTATGTGCTCCAAATTAAACTAACTAGAATATTTATGGTGAATATGCAATGTATAGCAGCAAAATTAAAAGCAATGAGATAATGCAAGTATGTAAAATAAATAAGCAAAGCAAGAAAGTAAACTAAGCAATCACACCACAAAGACAAAGAGATTTATAATGGTTCGGAGCAATCCGCTCCTACGTCTACTCTCCAAACTTTTCTTGGAAATTTTACTATAATCTATCCTTGATTACAATGTGTTTGTTTTTCTAGGCTCACAAACAAATCCAATAGATTTTTCAGGAGCACCAACCAAAATCTTACACTGTTAATTTTTCAGGCTCACCAACCAAAATCTACAAGGTTCAATTTCGGGCTTGGACAAGTCTAATCTCCAAGTTTCTTTTTTTTCAAAGAAACTTGTAAAGAAAACCAAAATACAAGAATGAAAGTTTCAGCTTAAAATAAAAACAAAGTTTAAACTCTTTAAATCCTGAAGAAGTAGCTAAAGGATTGTTCTTTTGATGCTTCACTTCTCTTCAAATGATGCTTGAGGGATTGTTCTAGATGTTGGAGAAGATATTTCTTGAAAGCCCTCTGATTTTACTACTTGATTCCTCTCTTTTCTCTCTTTTTTTGATGTGCAATGGAGCTCACTTAAATCTAAAAATGATTTCTTTCTTAATTCCACTTAATCTTGCTTTTAAATTGATTCTCCATCTTTAAATATCCTTGGAGATGATTGAAGAGTAAGTTCTAGCCATTGGAAGCTCTAAAATAGTCATTGAAAATAAAAAAATAGCCATTGAAAAGATTGCAAAAACTAACCGTTAAATGCTGTCAAACTCCATCGAGCTGGCTCAAATTTGGCTTAGAGCTGACTCAATTGATAAAACTGGCTCGATTCTATCTAGAGTTGGCTCGAACTGCAGAATCGAAAAAAATCAATTTTCTATCATCCTAAGAGAGCTAGCTTGGATCCAAAACGAGCTGGCTCAAATAGCAGAATAGAAAAATATATTTTCTCCCATCCTAAGAGAGCTGGCTCGACTGCGTGCCAAATCAAAATATCAATCCTGTTTCATGCCAGAACTTGCTTTATTCTTAGGTAAGTCAGCTCTAAACTTTTCAACTTCATTTTTCTTCATTGTTTGACCTTTCAAACTTAAATTTCTTAATCCTAAATCTTTCAAATAATATTTTTTTTTTAATTTTTTTATGATGAGTCATCCAAATTTATGAAATCTTCTTCTTTTAAGTGCTTTGGCTTGACATCTTGAGAGGATTTCTTCTAAAGATAATTTCTTCAGTATGAGCATTTGAGAAACTCTATATTCAATCTTGAAACATATGATTAGTAATATTTTTATTCAATATTTTATGATCATCAAAATCAATCATAAAATCAACAATCTTTTTCTTTTTGATGATAACAAAATTTTGAGTATATATGCAATAAAAATAAATAATGTGTTTCAATGCATTTTGTTAATATGTATCATGAAGTACTAGATCAAACACATGAATGCACACTTCATGAATATTCTTAATTAGTCTTTAGTTTATTGCATCTATTTTGTTCATTATACATATTTCATATACTCATTTTAAATTAATGTTTCAATTCAAATCAATGAGTTTTAGGATTTCAAACATCGAATTAATGAGCATCTTAAGAATTGATTCATTAAGCATATACTCAACATTCCTCTCCTCCTTTTTGACAGCATCAAAAAACTCATGGAAAGATTGAATAAAAATTATTAAAATCAATAATATATAAGAATGTATCAAAATAAAAAATATATCAAATTCAGAAAATCAATTTAAATGAATCCGCTCCACTTTGAAAACTTATCTTTAGATTCAAAATATGCTTAAAATATTTTTTTTCTTTTTGAAAATTGGCTTGAATTTAAATATCAAAGACTTTTTCTCTTTGTTTTGAATGAATATGACTTTTTAATCAGATTTTTAAATATACACTTATAAGCTTTAAGAGGAATAGAGCTTTTTAAAATATTTGAATACAAGATCAAGCATAATATGCACATCAATATTCAATCTTTTTTTTTCTTAATAAAAATTCATCATTTAAATTCATAAAAAATATGTATCGAAAATGTATCGAGCAAATCATTGGTAGTATCAAAGCAAATAAGAGTTATTTTTTCAAATTCATTTCTTAAGTAAAAATTACTTTGATATAATTGATTTAGAAGGATTTTTAAAGCACATCAAAAGTTCTTTATTATATTCAGAATTTTAAATAAGTTTCAAAATTTGAAGTATGTATCAAATTCAATTCTTGGAGTAAGATTATATTTCAATTCAATTTAACTTCAATTAATTATCAAGAATGATTAGACTATGAAATCATGCATATCAAATTGAATAAATACATGAATTTAAGAAGCTCATAAAGTAATTGATTAAGAATTTAAGATCAACATTTATTTTTTTAATATAAAATTAATCAAAATTTTTAATCAAATGAAGATAAAAAGCATTTCTTCTCTTATTTTTCATAATTATAGTTGGATTATTTTATCTTTCAACTTTTCTTCCTCTTTTTTTTCAAATCAAGCATATTTAATATGAATTTAATTACTAAATTCAAACTTTTTAATTTAAAAGATATTTTAATTTTAAAAACTTTTTAATTAAATTATTATTATTTTTAATATTTTTTTCTCCTTACTTTTGCAAACAAAGCTAGTTTAAAATTAAACATATTTTCTTCTTTAATGTTTTCTTTTCCTGTTTGAAAGTTTGCAGCAAATTTAGATTGAATTTCTTTCTCTCTTTTTGAAAGAATCAAAAATTTATATCGAATTGAGATAAAATAAAATAATATTTTTTTTTTAAATTCAAATCAAACTTGGTTAGTTTCAGAAAATATGTTTCAATTAGATTTTTGAATAATATAAATCTAATAGCACTTCTCCCCATTCCCAAAGATATGAATGCAAAAATATTTTCTTAAACTTAGTTAAAAAAATACTTTGAGCTTTAAAGATTAAAAAAGGATAGAATTTTTTACTGTTAAGGATTTTGAGTATCAAAATCAAGCATAAGATATGTTTAATTTTTTAGAAAACATCTTTTCTTTCTCTTTAAGAGGTATTAATCCATCAAGTTCAGAAGAGGTATATATTTTTCGAATTTATCTCAAATAGTATCACATCAAGATTATATCAATATAAAATAGATTTGAGACATAATATTCAATTCTTTTACCAAAAGTAATGCAATAAAGTGTAAGGCAAGAATGATCTATTTGATAACAATTATTGAAGTTTTTTTATCAAAAAAGATAAATTAATTAAATTTAAATTAAATTATTTTAATAAATTATTTCTAATTGATACCAATAGATCATGCAAAATAAATCATAGAGAGATTTTCTATTTAAATTTAGATCTTTCTTTTCTTAAGAGATATCACTCAATTAAGTTTAGAAAATACATAAAATTCTTTAAATTTGTCTTGAACGATATCATATTAGCTATGCAAAATCAAATTTGAGGCAAAATATTTCTCACTTTTTGCCAAAAAATAAAGTGATGAAATTTAAGGCAATAATAAACTATATATTTGATACCAATTATGAGAATTATGATACTAATTGCTTTAAGATTTAAATCAATTGATAATTTTTTTAAAAAAAATTCTTGAAACCAATTAAAGATTTAAAAGGAACATTTGTTAAATTCATTTTTCTATAATAATCAAATTCATTTGTTAGAGTTAAAGTCTTTCAAGTTCAACTTGATACAATTAATTTTAGTTTTGAATTGATAAAGATGAATTAATTTAAACTAAAAATTTTTGAGGATTTAAAATAATAAATCAATTTGAATTGATATCAGCAAATCAGTTAAAGCAAATCATAAAAAAAAATTTAGTTATTCTTCAAAAAGATCATCTCTTTCTTTTCTTAAGAAATATCAAGCAATTAGGTTAAAAAAAGATATGTATTTTTAAATTTATTTTAAATGATATCATATCAAATATATAGCTGTGCAAAATTAGATTTGAAACAACGATATTCTTTTCTTCTTACTAAAAGATAAATCAATTTAATACATAGCAAATAGTAAGCTGTTTGATATCAAATAATTGAAACAAAAGTTCTCTTCAAATGTTTAGCTTTAAATATAAATGACACCTTCCTTGAAATATCTTGCTAGATATAAAAAAAAAGTCAAATCGATGATCAACAAGGATATTCAAATAAATTTAGAGGATCAAAAATTAATCAATTAGAGGGGTTTCAATAATCAAAAAATTAAATCAAGAAGAATCTAGATAATGGTACTATAGGATTTGATTAAACTAGAAAATTTTAAATTCTTAAGATAAAATTAAGATGCAGTGCAAATTAATACTTCAAGTACTTGAATGTCTTATATTCAAGTACTTAGGTTATGAATCCTTTAGGATATTTTAACATTTAAGCATCTTATGGAGGAATGATAAAATTTGTTCAATTTTTAAGTTTAGCATTCAAAAAATTTCATATGCAATCAAGCTCATAATAATTTAGGTTTCTTAAAAATTTAAAGATCAAAATAGCATGATACAAAGGATTGAACAAACATGCAGAATTTAAGATAAAAATATAAGCTTAAAAGCAAACAATCAAAATCAATCAAACATGCTTAATAATTATGTTTATTAATAATCAGAATATATTTAGCAAATAGTGATGGCATGATGTGAAAAAAATTTAGATTTTACCAAAACATCATCATCCATCTAATTTCATTCTTAAGGCATCCATCCATAGAATTTTTTTTATTATTTCTTAGTGTACCTGCAAAAATCATTTTCTAGATTTTGGTACTCAAGCTATCTTGGATCCATTAAGATTAAAGCTTATGATTTCTTTTGGAATCCAAATTTATTTAATTAAAGTTTGTCCAATTTTTTTGGTATTATATTCTAAAATTTTATGGTCAACTTTATTACATTTGAAACATGTAATTGAGTGATTTTCAAATAAAGCATTGCTAAACATATTTTTGATAAATTTTTATTTTCTTAATGAATTATAGTCAATTCTTGCTTTATCAAAAATAGCTTTTTGATTATTTAAAATTGCTTGAAGCTTTTGAGATCCAATAGTAAATTTTTCAAGCATGGGCTTCGCGTATTCAATCTTTTTTCTTAATTTTTTATTTTCTTCCAAAAGAGACTTCTTTTCTTTTAGTAAATTTTTTTTTCTTTCAATACAAAGTTTTGAATTTTTAAATTCCATTTTCAGCTTAATATTTTCTTCAACCAAATTTTTTTTAGATTTAAGAATTGCTTTTTTTTCTTTAGCTAAAGTATTTTTTTTCCAAGATATCTTCTTTTTTATTTAATAATTTATTATTTTCATTAGCTAAAATAAGATTAGACTTTTTAAGCTCCTTGTTTTTCATCCTTAATTTCTTAAATTTATTCATTAATTCATTAAAAGCTTCATATAATTCATCAAATGTAAAGTTGAAAATTTTTTTAGGATACCTCATTTGTATTAGCCATGAGGCAATGATTGGCAATACCTTCTTCATTTTTTTTTTCCATGCTTTGCTTTTCCTCAATCAAAACATTCTTTTTTCTTTGTTTCTTCTTTTTCTTTTTCATTCCATCCTCATGAGCCATGAGGCATATATTTGGACAAGCTTCCTTGATTTCTTGGGAGCTTAATATTTCTCTTTGATTTGCTCTCTCATAGGTTGCTTCCAATTTATCCCAAATTTATTTTGCTGAAATGCATGAACAAATTATATTAAATTCATTTATGTCCAATGAACAATAAAAAATATTTATAGCTTTAGCATTTAGTTGGTTCATTTCTTTATCATGCTCAAGCAATGCTTTGGGGGTATGTGAGCCATCGATTATAATCTTTCATAAGTTTTAATCGTGTGCTTGTATGTAGATGTACATTTGTGCTTTTTAATAACTATAATTTAATCCATTAAGTATTGGAGGTCTATCTATAGAATATCCTTCATTAAACAAAAATTTTATTTAGGTTGCCATGTTCTTTTACTTTTTTAATCACTAAGTTAACAATCAAATATTAGAGCACCTACTCTGATATCAATTATTGCCCAAAGATAGCAACCCAAGAGGAGGATGAATTGGATTCTTATAAAATTTTAGTCAAATTTAAAATCTCTAAATAAGTATGTGCTCCAAATTAAACTAACTAGAATATTTATGATGAATATGCAATGTGTAGCAGCGAAATTAAAAGTAATGAGATAATGTAAGTATATAAAATAAATAAGTAAAGCAAGAAAGTAAATCAAACAATCACACCATAAAAACAAAGAGATTTAGAGTGGTTTAGAGTAACCTGCTTCTATGTCTACTTTTCAAGCTCTCCTTGAAAATTTTACTATAATCTATCATTGATTATAGTATATTTATTTTTTCAGGCTCACAAACAAACATAATTAGTTTTTCTAGGAGCACCAACCAAAATCTTATATCATTAGTTTTTCAGATTCACTAACAATCTAGTTGATTTTTTGGACTCACCAACAAAAACCTACGAGATTCAATTTCAGGCTTAGACAAGCCTAAACCCCAAGTTTCTTTTCTTTAAAAAAATTTATAAAGAAAACAAAAACATAAGAATGAAAGTTTCAGCTCAAAATAAAAATAAAGTTTAAACTCTTTAAATTCTGAAGAAGAAGCTGAAGGATTGCTCTTTTGATGCTTCACTTTTCTTCAAATGATGTTGAGAGGTTGTGCTAGATGTTGGAGAAGATATCTCTTGAAAGTTCTCTGATTTCACAGCTTGGTTCCTCTCTTTTTTCTTTTCTTTTGATGTGTAATAGAGCTCACTTAAATCTGAAAATGATTTCTCTCTTAATCCTACTTAATCTTACTTTTAAATTAATTCTCCATCTTTAAATATCCTTAAAGATAGTTGGAGAGTGAGTTCTAGCCGTTGGAAGCTCTGAAATAGCTGTTGGAGATAAAAAAAATAGCTGTTAAAAAAATTGCAGAAACTAACCATTAAAGACTGTCAATCTCCATCGAGCTGGCTCAGATTTGGCTTAGAGCTGGCTCGAACTACATAATAGAAAAAAATCAATTTTTTATCATCCTGAAAGAGTTGGCTCGGATCTAAATCGAGTTGGCTCGAACAACAGAATAGAAAAATATCTTTTCTTCCATCCTGAAAGAGCTGGCTCGGATTAAAATAGAGCTGGCTTGGCTGCATGCCAAATCAAAGTATCAATCTTGTTTCGTGCCAGAACTTGCTCTATTCTTGGACATGTCAGCTCCAAACTTTTCAACTTTATTTTTCTTCATTATTTAACCTTCCAAACTTAAATTTTTTAATTTTAAATCTTTCAAATGATATTTATTTTTTTCTTTTATTTTTTTTATGATGAATCATCCAAATTCATGAAATCTTCTTCTTTTAAGTGCTTTAGCTTGACATCTTGAGAGAATTTCTTCCAAAGATAATTTTTTTAGTGTAAGCATTTGAGAAATCCTATATTCAATCTTGAAACATATGATTATTAATATTTTTACTCAATATTTTATGATCATCAAAATCAATTATAGGATCAACAGAAGATAAGTTCTCAATCACTAGAAACTAAAGTTAAAAGGGTCAAGATACATTTGACTGTGTAAAATCTAAGGCAATTAATAAAGATTTCGATGGAAGGGGCTGAGAGGTTTGATGATCGATAAGTAGGACTTCGTCTGCTGTTTAACAGGGATGATGCTTGAGATTTTGAAGAGATTTTGGCAAAACATTAGAGTATCGAGCATCGTCTTTTACATCACATGATTTACAAGATTTTTATATCCTTGATTGAATGCTTTGATTATGTGACAAGGAATGATATGAAGATTTTTTATCATATACTAAAAAAAAAAATTTAATTTTTGTGCCTTAATGATGAAGACTATGCAAGAGGTAAGAATGAGAGCAAAACTGGCTCTACCTTATGAAAAATTTCTTACTATGACATTCAGAAAGTTTGGTGTAGACATGGAGGATGAATCATTCAAGGAGATGAAGCACTTTGACATGTATGATAAAAATTTCTTGAAGATGATGGATTTCAAAAAGGTGAACGAGCAATGGACCAAAGTTGATGATAAAGAGGAGCCCGTGCTAGTGTCTGAGCCCATGTCGAGATCTACAGATCCATCTATTTGGCCTGTGCATTTTGTCCATCTTGAGAAAGATTAGATTATTGATATTATGTGCCGAGTGATTAATGAGATGTCTGATCAACTTCTTACTTTGGTAGAACATGCTATGGAGCGTGTCCTTGCCAGGTAGCATCCTTAGGCAACTGTGGATCCATCCTCCTCAATTCATCATGATCTCTATCTTAAATTAGGCCATCTATTGTTGCATACCCTTGAGCTTAAAACCTATTTTGTATTTGATATGATATCTATAATAATTTAAGCTCCTTTTGATCTTTTGATGGATGCCCATTTGACCCTATGTTTATGATCAAACTTTTTAATATATATATATGAATGAAGTTTCCTATTTTTCTCTTTTGCATATGCAATATGTGATGGATTATCTCTTGTGTATAATGTATCATGCCTAGTACTTTTAATGTTCTTGATGTGTAATATAAATGTTTATCTTTTTGATAATGACAAAAAGAGGAAGAAGGATAATAATGAGTGAATGTAATCTAAAAATTAAATATATAATAACTAATTCAAAGTATTTAATTAATTCAAATATGAAAAGATGTATTTTGAAATCTTAAAAAATTAATTGGCACACATTAAGGAGGAGTAAATATAATAATTAAAACTTAATTTGAATATAGTAATCATATTCAAAGGAAGCATATGAAATTCAATATGACATAAATGAATATATTGCATATAAACAAATTGCATGAAAGTTATGTTGAAATTTGAAAGAAAGGTAAACTCAAAAAAAATTATTATTATAAAAAAGGAGAAGATTATTGACCCTTGGATTGATTTTGATAATAACAAAAGTATTTGAGTATAATTTGTTAAGTTACTAATATTATAGATATGTAGTTTAAATTTCAAGCATTTACAATATTCTAAGTGACTTTCATCAATCAAATGGAGTATCAATAATCAAGAGGCTCTTGAAGAAAATCAAGACTTGATACATCCTAAAAAGAATAGTTAATGAGAGATAAATCAAGTTAAGAAAGCAAGTCTAGCCTACAAAAAAAATTAAAAAAGAAAGACTGTCAAAAATTAAATGGTATGCTTGGCACACATCTTAGTCAACTAAGTCAGGAGTTAGTCGAGTAAATATCAGAAGATAGCAAAATATAAAAAATATAGAAAAGTATCAGAAGACTTAGTTCTAAGACTCGGAAGACTTAGTCGACTAAGTTCTAAGAGTTAGTTGACTAAGTATCAGAAGACAGCAAAATACAGAAAACATAAAAAATGAGAATTCAGGATCTAGGGGACTTAGTCGACTAAGTTCTGAGAGTTAGTCGACTATGATCAGAGAACAGCAAAAGCAGAAAGTATAGAAAAGTAAAAATTCTAGACCTAGAAGACTTAGTCGACTAAATCTGAGAAGTTAGTCAACTATGTCTTAGAAGACTGTAGAAGATAGAAAGCATAGAAAAAATTAAAGTTGAGGATCTAAAGGACTTAGTCGACTAAGTCAAGAAGGTTTATCGACTAAATCACTGTAACGACTAATTTTTTCTAGAACTATATTTTTTCAGTCTCAACTTTTTCCAACAACTAGATTTTTGTGCCCAACAACTAGTACATTGAATGGGGCCTCCTCAGATATTTTTGAGTGGTGAAAAAGTTTTGAAATATATATAAAACATTTAAGAACTTCAAGAAGAATTTTTGAAAATACACATTCAAGAGTCTTTAAGCCTACACCAAGTTCATTCATTGAAAGCCATTAAGTGAAGTGAAGGAATAACTTTCTTGAGATCATCTTATCCTTCCAATCATTCTCAAAGTGAGAGAAGTCAAAGAAAAATCATTGAAGAGCTTTACCAACTTCTCTCAAGCATTTAAGAAGAAGAGCAAAGAGCAACTAAGCCTTCCATTCACAAACTTTTTTTTCTAAACTTTTTTCTTATTGTAATTTCATTTTTATTTGTTTACAAGTTTCTTGGGGGTGAGAAGCTTGGGGTTGGTCTAAGCCTATAGTTGGATATTGTAAAGGTTTGATTGGTGAGCTTAGGTCAAAATCAATTGGGGTTGATTGTTAGCTCAAAAAAATAATTATTGTAAAGATTATAGTTGGTGAGCCTAAGTCAAAATCAATTGAATTGGATTATGAGCCCAAAAAAAATAATCGAACTGTAAGCAGTTGAGTGATTATAGTTGAATTCTCAAATGGTTTACTTGAGGAGTAGATATAGATGCCGAGTTTAGTCTTGAACTACTATAAAAGCTTGGTCTTTTGTGTTTGTCATTGTATTATTTATATTGCTCTTATTCTATACTTATATTTCACATTATCTTACCAAGCACATTAATTAAAATTTAGTATATTCATTGTTTAAATTTTTAAATACCCAATTCACTTTCCTCTTAGGTAGCCATCCTTGGATAATAGAATCAAAGGGAGAGATAAAACCTTCTGAGTTAGGGATATCCCAAATGGTAGTGTCAAGGTTAAATGAGTGATTTAGGTGAGGATTTATGCTCTTAGAAAGGGGAGGCAAGGACTAATGTAACTGATTTGGGATTAAGGCTTAGTTGAGTTGGAGGTGAATAAGGCAAAAATAGAAGAAGAAAGATGGTGGTTTCCTAACACTAAGAAGTCCATTAAGGAAGAACAGCAAGATCTAGAAAATATTGTATCTTTAGATAGAAAAGGAAGAGAGGAAGAGATGGATGAGGAAGAAACGGTGAAAAAAAGGAGAAGAAGAATATCATAATAATATATTAGACTATAAGCCATTAAAAAAAAATGTAAGCATGCAGAAACTATAAATGAAGAAGCTAATATAGATGTATTTGCTGATAGTAGACTCAAAACTTCAGTGCAGGTTACTAAATCTCCATTAATTGAAGATCCCATCCTTTCCTTCTTGCTTTTCATTTTCAATTTTGTCATCTTTCTTCTTATGATAATGGAATTCATAAAATGTTACCTATAACAAGGTGCAGCTTCTCTATTCCTCTCTCTCTCATAAGCATCATTTGGAGGGAGGTATATCAAAAGAAAAGACTCCTATCTCATGCATCTTAGTTTATTCACTCTTGTACGCATTGAAAATTATAGCATCTTTTGCGCACCACGGGCTAATTGTTAATTTTTTGGTTTAATTGGCTTGGATTTTGTGAATCTTTAATTGCACTAAGCCAACCAAGTACTTTGAACGTCAGCTATTTTCTAATACATGCATAAGGATGTATGTATATGTATATAATTTTATGCATTGCCATTCTTTTATTTATGATTATCTCAATCAACAACAATGCAACTTAAATATTAGAAACTAGCAAGAGATAATTGGAAAGAGGTTTAGCATAAGTAGATTTGGGAGGTAGAGTCATAATGACTTATTGATACTAGTAGAGGATCTTTGCCCGTGTCAAATCCACTAGTTTGTCAAGCCATATGGTACCGAATGGTGAAGACATTTTCGCAACTATTTTGCAAATGTAAGTAAGTTTAAATGTCCATTTCTTGTTTTCCACTAAAGACATATTTGGTTAAAGGGGGTTGGACTTTGGAAGAAGAATAAAAATAAGTAACTCCTATTTTAATCATTTGGTTGGGAGGAATCTCGTTCTTATTCTAATTCCAGGAGGAATTCAATCCCCAAAATCCAATATCTACTTTTTCTAACATTCAAAGTTCATTCTAATTCCAATTCTGATTCCAATTATAAACCTAATACACCAAGAGATATAACCATTCCGATTTTTATTCCAATCCATTCCATTTCGATTTTTGTCGCAAACCAAAAATATCCTAAATTTCTCCACTTTGAACAAAATGCTAGGAATAGATATGATTTACCTTGCTTCAAATCTTCATTGGAGGACATCGACTCCTTTTCGTATGAGAATCAAAAGAAATTTTCACATGTAGAAAAAATGCATCATCCCATTTGATTGGCTACATAACCACCATTTTCCAACATGCATTTAATATCTATAATTTTATTTTTTTATTTAAAATTTTAAATGATATAAATATCCTACCATTTTTTAAAAAATTATGATATCATATTATCATATTCTGACATCCTGTGATCAAATTATAAATTCTTGTATATATGATGTCATAAGAAAGGAAGGACAATTCTGATTATTTAAAAATTTTATAAATTTTTAATGATAAAAATATATTTTTTTTTATAATTTTTTTTAAAAAAATTATAAGATCATATCATAATTTTATTATAAAATATTATAATATAACTAAATAAGAATGTCATAATTTTTTCAAAAGAACAAAAGCATTTTTATCAATTACTGTATATTGAAAAAGGGTGACTACATAGTCTAACATAATTGGATGGTATGCTCTACTGCATGTAATGCACAAGGTATTTATTGAAAACCAGTGAAACAACTGTAGAGTTTAGAGTGCTTTGCGATCAGTGCAGGCTGCGATCAAACGGTAGATATCACCAAAGATCAATCATTCTTTCGCGCGAAAGGTGGAACCCAAATCTGTCGGTGACGAAGTTATTGGTTCATCCTAGCCTTCCATTCCGTAGTCCAGAGTTACGGGGTCCAACGGCGGACGAAGCATTCCCATCTACGATTCTAGAGCACGGTTGGCGGTGGAGCGATTTCCGATCCCGATGCCGAGCCCAAAGAGCTCTGCTGCCGGCCGCCGGCCTACCGTCGTCCTCCTCCTCGGAGCGGCCCTCGCCTTCTCCATCTTCCTTGTCTCCATCCAGTCCTCCTACTTCACCAGTGAGCGTCGAAGCCAAGTAATCCTCGCTCCTCCATCTCATCTAAAATTCTGATACCGTCTTGTCTGGATCTTCTTCTGGTTGCAGGAAGCCTGAGATCGGAACCGAACAGCGAGGAGATCCGGATCCTCTCGGATTTCCAGTCCCGTGTCCAGCAATGCGTGGTAGCGTTGTCGATCTCTATGCCATTTCGATTTCGGTTTTCTCGCCTACTCACGCTTTTCCGGATTCGATTTTCGTATTTGATGAGTATATTCACAATTAAGTTGGAAATTTGAAATATTGGAAGAGATGGTAGTGTTAATTTTTGAGAAGAAGATGGTAGTCTTAATCTTCTTAAAGGGAGGGGAAAACAGCAATGCGGTATGTTTTTAACATGATTACTAGAAGCTATTGCATTTGGAGTCTGACCAGTTCCATAGTTTTAGTGGGTCAGCATTGAGTCAAGGTTAGGATCTGATGGTTTTGGTTTTTTTGTTGCATATGAGCGGTAGGATTGGACATGTGAGCCACGGGAAGACCTCTAATCTTCCTTTTTTTTTTCCAATTAGGGTTATTTTTTTGGCATGTTAAGAAGCACTGGTTTTAACCCAAAAATAAAAGAGTTTAGCTTGAATAGCTAATTTGGTATAGGTAATTGAAGATTCCAGTTTTTTCTGGTAAATGGCAGCTGCAGTTATCGGAAAGATGGAACGAGTTAATTTCTTCCAATAAACCACATGAGTGTCACATATGTATATTTTAAGTTCTAATTTGTACTGTATTGGGTAGGAAAGTAGTATGATGAAATCACTTTGCTAGTAAATTCCCTAGGTTAAGTGCATGGTAGGATGCGGAATGCTGTTTCTAGGGGTTATACATTTATATTTCAGGGGTAATCAGGGATCTCCTGGATAAAACTATATACTCCTCCAAGACTGCTGGCTTATTTAGCTGCCATACATTACAAGAGAGGAAAAAGAAAGAGGGGGGAGGGGGGGGGGGGGGCGTTGGTGCAGGGCAGCCTCTTGCACTTTAAAGTGCCTCAGACCCTGAAACCTAATTGTGTAAGCTGATACTCCAAATATGAGAAAGGAAAATGAGATAAAAAGAAGAGAAGAAAGTAGTGGAAGGCAGGGGCTCTTTCTTTTGTTAAACATAATATTTGAAATCAGCTTTCTACTCTCTACAATTGTAGCTTTCTGTGCCCAAGATCTTAAATGAAGAAACTGAGAGAACATAAAATGAAGCCTTGGATAGATCTTGACCATCAGAGGTAAAAGGCCTCTGCTTGAATGCATAACTAGCATATTGGGCCTTAGAGAAAAATGGCACCAAAAGAAACTTCAATATGTCTCTTGAAACTGATATCGGTGTTGTCTATGTGATTGTTTGTTTGTTCAGACCGTAGTACCTGTTTAGTATCATGTTCTGTACATTGTTGCATTGAGAATCTAGCATCTAGTTGCTGATTGAGGTGATTTCAAGTTCATTGGAAGGCTCTTTTAAGGGTCTATGAGCAGTAGCATTTTTTTTGTCTCTAAGATCATAACATACTTTTCTTAAAGTGTTCGCTCTTTTCCCCCTTCTTTTCCAAAATGCATTAGCTACTCACTACCACTAGAATACGGCTATGTGCACTAACCTTGGATAGAGACTTTGGCTCACCAATTTGTATCACCACAATCAGATTTTATCCTGTGCGTAACTGCAGTAAGAAAACCTGTTGAAGTTGATTATACTGCCAGAACGTAGTACTTGCATTTGACATCATTTTCATTTGCAGTAAAGCCTCCTTGTCATGAAAGTTCTATGAAACATGTGAATGATATATTTAGAAAAGAAATAGCATAGCACCTACCTCCTTAACATGCAACAGAGTTATCATTACATTATGTCAGATACTTAGTATTGTGATTGACTGCTTTTTAAAAGCAAAGTAAAACATGGTCATGAGATTATGAGAGTGAGAAAGCCTGAAAATACAAATATGATGGACTTTTTTCTCCTTTTTTGGATCATAGCAAATTGATGTTTCTGTCCACTGGCTTGTGTTTGCATGATGATCATCTATGAACTTGATGCATGCGTATTTATCCAAAATTCTTAAGCTACAAGAAAACAAGTAAAAAGAGAATATTTATTATTTGATCATCTTGATGCATTGTAATTTTTAGATTGTCAGGTGATTTACAAGGATTATTTTGGTTGCTTGTATTCTTGTGTGTCAGGTATCATTATTCTGATTATCTTTGTAACTGCACTTTGAGCTTCAAATATTCTTTAATTGAGTGATCTTGAAATTTGGTTCAGGCAAGCCGAGGACTTGGCCTTACAGCAGACATTATCGATCATTGTAGATTGGTCCTTAAGTTTCCCGAAGGCACAAACAGTAGCTGGGTCAAGCTTCACTCTAAACTTACATTCCAGAGTTTTAACACTTTTTAATTTTCCATTTCTCATTATATAGAAAGATATTGCACTTTAAGCAACCTGTCTTGACTTTGAGTTCTCTTTTTCCCCTTTGCAGTTCAATGCCCAGTTTAAAGTTTTTGAGCCACTGGAGTACAAATATGATGTCTGTGAAGCTATCCTTCTATGGGAGCAGGTTAGTTTCAATATATTATAATACTGATTCATTTTTTTGCAAAATATCATGTACTGAAGCCACAAAGAATGCCAGTACCGTAACATGACTACGGTCTTGACAAGGGAATACCTAGATGTGCGACCAGATGGATGGCTAGAGTATGCTGCAAAAAGGATTGCACAACTGTAAGATGTCTAACATATTCAATTTGTTTGTTTGATTTCATAGTTTCTGGTAATTAGTCGGAAACAGATGAAATAGGCATGTTTTCTTTTTGGGTTTGCAGGGGTGCAGATAAATGCTACAACCGTTCTCTTTGTGAGGAGAATCTTAATTTGATTTTACCAGCAAAGCCTCCTTTTCATCCACGTCAGTTTAGAACATGTGCTGTTGTTGGGAACTCGGGAGATCTCTTAAAGACAGAGTTTGGGCAAGAAATTGATGAGCATGATGCTGTCTTTCGGGACAATGAGGCTCCTGTTAATGAAGTAACTGCTACATGCATTGCTGTTTTTCTATTTGATATCGTCACCTAATTCCTCTATTTCTTCAATTTGTATTCTAGCTTCTTTTTTTTTTTTAAAAAAAAAAAAAGAAGTAAAGATGTAAAGTTATCATAACTTCTCTCAGGCATGATTCCATCTGCATTTGTCTTTCGTGTTAGTTTTTAATATTTTCCTGTAATTTCCACTAGTCCAAGAAAAAGGAGAAAAGAAAAAGGATTCTTGAAACCCAGGCTCAATGAAAGCCTCCATGATAGTTCACTTAAATCATCATTATTCTTTCAGGATAGATTAGTGATAAATGCACTCAAACTTTGGACGTACTGATGGACTGGCTTCTATGCTATGGCGTATTATTCCTGATGTTTTCAAGAAAAGTCACTGATTTTTACCAACCATTCTTGAGTTCTCTATGTGGTTTGATGGCTTCCTTTTGAATTCTGCTCTAGTAAGTTAGTTCAACCCTGGTAAAACAACTAGTTATAGTCAGAGGAAAATGTGTTCTGAAAATGTAGTGGTTTCTTTAAACCTTCTATGTATTTTTTTGGCTCATTCATTTTTATCATGGTCTGTTGTCAGTGGACTGTGATTAACTGCTAACTCCCTGCTGTCACTTAATGTTATTCATGAATCAGTGGCTTAGTTATATCTTTATATGGAATCATGATTTTTTATTGGTAAATTGATGGAATGCTTGTGTGATGATGTATCCTGTGTTAGATATTTGCAGAAATTAAGATTCTAAGCTTGCAGTAAGTGGGGAAAAAAACGGAGAGAAGCCAGATGAAGAAGAGAAACATGGCTTTGAAAGGAACTGGTAGGTTTGGAATGACCAATCAAAATATACAAAGTTTAGATTAGAAATTTGCCAAATCAATCAAAATATACAAGGAACTGTCAATTATGCCTATATAGGAAGACAGTTAGAGTAGCTTATGAACTTCCATTTGATGTTTCAAAACTAAATCATAATTAACTGATGGATCATTTCTTGATAATCCCTACACTTAGCCACCTCTAAACTATTAGAATACATGTATTTAGTGATTCAATAACTAACCTTTCACTTTAAACATTTCCTGAACACTTTCAGAGATTCGAAAAGACTGTAAAATGACTGGGCTTGATTGCTAGCCTTGATGAAGGGCCTATTTACTAATTTGATGCCTGGGCTGAAATTTCTGCCTTCAAAAATGCTTGAGAATGTTCATAGCATACATTATCGCTGGTCCAGCTGATGGATTTGAGTCTGCATCATATAGTTATCACCTGATCTTGCATTTGCATT
Source organism: Cocos nucifera (assembly GCA_006176705.1). NCBI lineage: Eukaryota > Viridiplantae > Streptophyta > Magnoliopsida > Arecales > Arecaceae > Cocos > Cocos nucifera. The sequence continues at coordinate 1,207,229 of QRFJ01000468.1, read as the reverse complement.
TCTTCCGCAGAAATATGCCAAACATGTGGGCCTGAAAAGGGACTTCCGTCTGGTTGTAAGAGGTGCAGCTCGTAACATGGCTGCCATCCTTAAAGGATCCTGTAAGCTTGGTTGCTTTATATGCAAAATCACTCTAATTTCAAATTGATATGCTGCTATTTTTGTAGTTAATATCTGTGAAAGTTATGCTTATTCTGAGATTCGATCCTCAAAATCTAAAATTGATGAGTTAACTGCAGATGATATTTCAGATTACAATCAGCATTACCTTTAGCATCAGGTGTTTTCATTATCGTAGACAGCTATTTAGATGCAAAAAAAAAATATATGTATAATACTTTCAAACATGACAATGAACATGCATACATTTAGTCAAAGCAGATGTAGGATTAGAATTCATACTTGTATCTTTTTTACCTCCCATAAAGTTAATAATACTCTGTCATTTTTTTTCTTGAGATTAGGAGGGGTTAATCCTCACCTTTCTACCTTTATTCCTACCCCACTCCTTGATGGTGACTTCAATCAGAAACGAACCCTTGACCTCTTGCTGAAGTGGCAAGAGATGGTACAGTTAGAGCTAAAGTTCGGTGGCGTCTTTTGGTTAACCATATAACTAGTTCTTGTGAGAAATCATATATTGAGAATGCATAGGCATCTATTTGCAACTGATGCAATCTTTGTATTCAACATAAATAATGTACCATCATGGCTTGTCATATTGATGAGTGTGAGCCTTGATGTAATGGTAAGGTTATTCTATTGTGACTTGGAGGTCACAGGTTCGAAACATAAAAACATCTTTTCTAAATGCAGGGGTAAGGCTACATACATCTTACCTTCCCAAACTCTGCAATGGTGGGAGCCCTGTGCACTGAGCCTGGCATCTCATATTGATGGGTTGGTTATTTGAGTTTATAAATTGGGGTTAGAAAGTGATGTATGAATCATTGGTAAAAACTTGAATGGTTTTTTCCTGTTAGTAAGGTACCATGTTAGATATATTTGGCCAACAATCTAAAGTCTATGTGCATATCTAAATTTCCATTTATTTAGTTCTCCAATGAAGTTTCATTCCTAGATGCACATCCAAGCATCTTATCTCAGTGTCAGATGTGGGGATGTTTGGAAATCAAAGGGAACATATGGATTGAAGTGAAGAAGTCTATGCATGCTTCTGCTGACATGGAGAACCATTTTTTTAGACTACAATGAGATAATTTGGTTCTATTTGAGAGAGAGTGACATCATAGCAATTGCTACATCAATAGCTTTACAATCATTTTTTTGGTAAGCTCCGAAATGTGAATACTACTTGCAGCGAGACTAATATGTTTCTAGTTCAATTGGGCTTAGAGCAAGAATAGACTTTCAGCCTTTAATGTTTTTACTGTTTTAATAAACCTGTGGTCCCTACGTCATCTGTTGTTCGCGGACGACGCTTTCACTTTTTAACAATTTTTTTTTAAAAAAAAACTCTTACCTTATAGATCTGGATTCACAGCTTAGAAATGATTCTCCTAATGCTAAAGTGTTAGAACAATAGAAAATTGCTGGAGTAATTTGAAAAGGTGCCTCCAGTTTGACAAGTATAGTACAAGAATTAAAAAGAGTAAATTGTTTAGCACTAGGTTGGATAATTAGGGCTGTAGAGAAGGTTGAGCCTAAGTTCAAGTGCTGATAATGCAATAGTTGGGAGGTATATGAAACTGAGGGCCATGCCAAAATCTGGCTAGGGGATATACCAAAACTGGAAGTAAGGAGCAGTGTTCTCAGTCTACCTACTCTTTGTTCAGATTGGTGAGCGCAGAATATTGGCAAGGGGACTGCATTTGGACACTCTTGGCTACACTGATGTGAAGTATCTGGCCGTAATGGAATTTCATAGTTTTCACATCCAAAAGGAGGCTGCTAGAGGATGTTAGGAAGGCATCACGATCACATGCTTCGGCCTGGATGTCTGTGTCAAAACTGGCATCTAGAGACAAGGCAATTCAGAAATTTCAAGGCATGGTGTCAGACTGGCAAGTGCAGATATTAGACAACTAGACTGCATTTGGGCACTCTTGGCTACGCTGATGTGATGTATCTAGCTTTAGTGGAATTCCAGAGTTTTCACAGCTAAGAGGAGGCTGGTAGAAGATGTTAGGAAGGCATCATGATCTTGTGCTTCAGCCTGGATGTGTGTGTTGAAACCAGCAGCTAGAGACAAGCCAATTCAGAAATTGCAAGGCATGGTGTGCAGGCCTGTCATTTTTTTTCCTTCATTGTCCCATTTCACGTACTTTCTAACTCTTTTTTTCTCTAAGTGACCTTGGGTCACTTTGTACTCTGTTTGATTCATTCTTTTAATGAATTTAATCAGATTACCATCTTTTCCCTCAAAAAAAAACAAAAAAAAAAAAAAAAAACAAAAAAACAAAAGATGCACCATATTTCTTGTTTTCTTCTCCTTATAGTTTGTCTTGTTTAATAGGAGAGAGAGTGAATAGATGAATAATTTAGAAAGTAATTTGAGGAACAATTTAGAGTTAGTTTTCTTTTGATTGAAGATGTCCACTTGATGTGGATGGATGGTAACAAAAAAGGGCTTCAATTATCTGGATGAAGGTTTGTCATTTAATGTGCATTGGGATTATATTCTGGTTATATAATTCTTATGTTTTTCATCAGCAGCTATTACCATCTTGAAGATCTATACTACAATCTTTAACTATAGATTAAATGAGTATTTTTAATCAGAAATTTGTTGATTGCAGCTGATGAGGTGCTTATAATCAAAAGTTTGACGCATAGAGATATCAATGCTGTGATAAAGGTAAAACTGTCCCACCATTAGACTGATTATTTTGAAATGTTCATTTATCGTGCATGTCTTTTATCAGCTTATTGTTCTCATGCTCATCAGCATAATGTTGTTCCTTCTGCTGACAACACGAGTAAAACTTGTGTAAACAAGTAGTGTTATGCTGCGTGAGAGCATTGGGAAATTTCTCTATAGAGTGGAAAAGTTTTATTACTGTATAACGTGACAATTTGTATGATATATTGTTCAGGAGCTTCCAAATCCTGTTTATCTTTTTCAAGGTATTGTGCTCCGACGGGGTGCAAAAGGAACCGGAATGAAATCTATCGAACTTGCACTCTCCATGTGTGACATTGTTGACATATATGGTTTTACAGTGGATCCTGGCTATACAGAATGGTCAGTTTATTTTACTTGTTTATTACTGCCATGCTTGTTGTTGACTCAGCCAAATTTTATTGATGAGGCAATCAAATTGTGTGAAGCAATTGAACAGGAGGTTGGGCATGGGGGGTAGGGGGTAATGTTGGGGTTGGTGGGGGGACCTCATACATATCATGCCACATTATCACTGAGAATTTTTATGCTCCAAAACCTGTTAAGATATCGTATTCTGAAGTATTAACTCTATTGCGCCTTCTTTGTCCTGTTCCATAAATATCGGCATAGATGATGGAGTAAATGTATGCAAAGGAGTATTAAAGTTTCTGACATATCCTTTCACTTTATTAGCTTATCCAAGTTTTGAAAAGGGTGGGCAATATCCAGAGTGAGTAGGCAGTTAGTTTAGTGATGGTTTGGAACATTTGGGGGCAATAGGATTGTATGTCTTATTTCAAATGATATATAATTAACACATTGGAAAAGCAAAATAGTATCAAACACTGTCAATGTGCAGATTAATGACTATACTTAATTTCATATCGTATTTTCAATTTTGCAATTTGTGTACTTTCCTAGTGCTGTCAAGAAAAGAAGAATAACTCATTAGTTCACATAGTTTAAGTAATTAATTTCGAAAATGTTATCATTGATACAATCCCAGTTGGCTTGGTGATTTAATTAGCTGGCTGCTCAATGAATTGCTGAATATAAAGAGAATGATAGAAGGTGATAAATTTTAATTTGGCTATAATAAGAACAACTGTGCCATGTAAATCTGCACTAGTATGTTTCATTTAACTTGTGAACCACACCATGAACTCCTGGGAGCTTTGCAAAATCAAGTAACTATTTTTTGATTGATAAGATAGAAATTAAATATTCTAGTAGAAAACGGGAAACTGTGTAGGGATATGGTGTATGTAGATCAAAGAAAAAAAGAAAGAAAGAAGAAGGTATATTTCACAGCATTCCATCCTAGAATTTCCTTGTCTGGAAGTCATGTCTCAAAAAGGGAGATATAGAATGTGTTATAATTTCTTAAAACCAACATCAGTTAGGATATACATGATTATTCTCTATCAAAAAAGTATAGAAGATTCAAAAGTAACGGGAGACAATTATAGAAAATCATCCACAGAAAAGTTCATTGGTGCCAATTGATTGCATATGTTCTTCTTCATAACCTAATGGCCGCACTTTACTATTTCTACTGTTATTAGAGGGGACAAGGAACCGCTTATTGCATTTTTAATGATCAACATGAGAAATTACATTGGTACAAGTACAGTTGCTAGGGTACTTTGATTGATAAGTTGTCGTTGTGAGACTAAGAAAGGCGATTATAATTGTTTAATTTATGGAAGAATTTATGGAATCTCACCAAGTATCATGATGTTAATTATTGCAACATAGAATAAGGTTACCAGAATTCTAGCGGCCCAAGTTTAAGAACAGCAATCCATAGAAAACGTTCCAAAGAGAAAAAGAACAAAATTTTCACTGTTCTTCCTTGAAGAAAGGAAAAGAAAAATCTATGATAGAGCACCCTAAGTATCTTAATTGTCATTATGTGTGTAGTCAACATTTTGAATAAAACAAAGGCACCCTACAGAAAAATCTTTACAGTAAACAACCATTACATGGTTACTTTCACTTAGAATACGATAAAATTCCACCAGTATCTTATGTGTCCAAGAATGTCTGTTTAGCATTCTTGTAACCAAGTCCCCAGCATGTGCAATGCATGTGAGAGGTGCACCAGGATCTGCTAGGCTCATCAAAGCCTCCTGCTTTCTTGAGAATCCACATGAGGGTATTTTAGGGGAAATTAAAAAGGTGGAGTCTAACTTGGAGCGCATCCAGAATTCTCGTTAAATAGTAGATGAAAATCAGACTAGGAGAAACTACCTATCATCCTTGTGGTCCAAAGCTCTATCTACTCAGAATGTTTGCTCCAAAGCCTTTTGCTTCATTGTCTATGAAACTGAAAATTTGAGGTCGACATGAATGGATATCCTAAATATGGTGGTTTCATCCAGTAATAATGTTTTTGTGGCAAAAGGAAAAAAATTTTAAAAAAGAAACCACTTAGGTTCCATTTAAAATATCTATATAAAAAACTTATCCCACTTCTTGCCGAAACTATCTTCTGTTACTAACTGTATAAAAATCATTACATTGTTTGCTATGTATCATATAGCATATGCCCTTTTCTTCTTTTTTTTTTTTCCCTTTGATGACTCATGTGCATTACAAAAAATAAAATTTTCACTTAACAGAAGCACCAGCGCACCAATTAGAGTTATTAAACAGTTATACATTTTGGTACTGTTTGTTATTTCTTTTGTAAGAAATACCCCGTGTCATTGAAAGATGACTCATAATTTATTGATTGTTTCTTTTTCAAAAAAATATAATCATGTGAAATTAATTATATTTCTTAGATTTATAATTATCAGTTTTCAGCTATACAGCTGTGCTTGCTGAAATGAAACACCATCTAGAACAAATATTTGGAACCTTGATCATTATTCTGAAACATGTGTTTTAGAAATCTAAAAGTTCTGTACTTCAGTCTCTGCATCTGCAATCTCTAGGGAAATAATAAAGTTTAACCGCTTTGGGGATGTTTTCCAGTTAAAAAGATCAGTTTATCACGGTTTTTGTTAGAACAACTCCTGATTCTCAGTGTTATAAATTTCTTTAAAAATGTTCATAAGCATTAATGTGTATCATAAATTAGCATTGTTTAACCTTAATCAAGAATCCTTATATTTATTGGGTCAACTTAATGGATCAAGAAACTGGTCCCTGTTATTGAGGTCAACCTAGAGTTGAAAAAAATACTTAGAAAAAGCAACTTCTTGGTAAGATGTGGACTATATCGCAACCTAGAAGACCAGTTAGGAAACCTATCCTGGTCACAAGGGAAGCTCACAACCATGGGACAATCTCTAAGGTTGCATTAGACTAGGACAAATGTCGGGCATATGATCACATGGGGGGAGTATGGTGTGTTATGATCACACTAGAGGAAGCATGGGTGGCTGTGACCTGTAATCCCCTGTTTGATGAATACATGCTCACTTTTAGCTAGTGCACCACTGCTGTTCCTCTATCTCAGTTAAGATATGAAGTAATTAGGGTGTATATTAAGTAATGGAACTGTAATATATGGCATCTTAGGGATGGACAGCTAGTGGCCTTTTAGAGCTGACAAAGCCAATGAAGGCTGCTCTGAGATGTATGTAGGCAAAAGTGGAAGGTTTTATATGGACAACTGCATTCATCTTTGAGGCACAACTTATAAGCCAAAGAATCAAATAGATGCATGATCTTCTGCCAAAAAAATAAGCCATACGTGTTGGTGTTTGCAAACAGTGTCATCATCAATCATCATCTTCATCACACATGACCTTCTAAAGCCTCTTAAAACTTAAGGATGAACCTGTCACGACCACATGTCATTTTAACTTTCTCCATCACTATGTTAACTTTTTTTGATTTTTAACATCTCTAGTTTGATACACTAAATTGACTAAACAGTGTTCTCTTTCATGCTTACCATGGTCATTTGAAACCCACTATTCTGAGTGATGCAATATCAGTTCCATTCATGCAAACAGTAATCCTCTGCGTAACTTGATATAATACCAGAAGGATAAAACAATCCTTTTTGTTTTTCGGGGCCCACTGGTTCCAATATCTTGTGGCTTTTCAATTGACAATGAAATTAAATTGAAGTTTGTTTACAGTTCTCTTCAATTTAACATGTTTGTGTTTGCTATAAGAACATTACTTTTTTAAAGTGTAAACTGGGAAACCCTGGAGGTTCTTTCCATTGTTTCAACTAATGAAGTTCAACCTAGACTGTTGGCCTATGATGAACTATTCCTGGCCTCAGTTTCAAATCTAATTGTAACAAGAGTGGCCTGGTGCATGAGGCTCGTGCATTTGTGAGGTCTGGGGAGGGTCAACCTTGTTTTGAACCTGTGACCTCCAGGTCACAGTATGGCATCCTTACTGTTGTGCCAAGTCTGACCCTTAGTTTCAATTCTGATTGTAAGGACTGAAAATACTACATACAATGCTAAACATTAACAGACTTGAGTTAACAGAGCATGAGTTAGTATGAGAATGGATAACATGGGAGTTTTACTGGAATTGTTGAGGATGTAGACCTTATTTTAAACTTTTTATGGCCTCTTAATTGTAAACTGCTTTTGCACCTGCTGTTGAAAATTAGATGTTAAGACATCTGATGAACCCTATGTTCAAGGTATTTCTTAGAGTGGAGTTGCTGGCTGCTACCATCTCAGTATGAACTCTAATTATCAGCATTATTGTCGTGTCTTCCTTTGTGTGGATTATAACTGCGTGTCTTGCTTCTTTGGATTTTGATTCTGTTTTATATTTCACATATCAGTTTGAGTGATGGATATAGATATCTTAAAATTTTATTTTATGATAGGACGCGCTACTTCTCAAGCCCTAGACAAGGCCACAATCCATTGCAAGGAAGGGCTTATTATCAACTTCTAGAATGCCTTGGGGTAGGTTTTCAAAACAATGGTGCACCAACATGTTCTTCGCAAAAGTTATGCTTTTCATTGACTTTGTCTGATGATTGCCCATGTAGGTTATTAGGATACACTCTCCAATGAGAGCCCAAAGGAAGCAAGATTGGTCAGGTGTGCCAAGCAAAGAAATCAGAAGAGGTGCTCATGTTGCTGCTTTGCGTCTGAAAAGAAAGCAAGCTGGTCAAGCAGATGACCTGGGACCCTTTGGCAATTGTAAGGTATGGGGTTCGGTGGGACCAGATGGTGGCAGACCTGTTTCGGGATCACCAGATATGAGCGATACTAGGAAAAACTCAAATTACAGTAAGTGGGAAGTCCTGCCATTTGAGAGCCTGAGAAGAGAAGCAAGAGAGCACCATGTTCAAATAAATGGAGTATCTCTCTACAAAATGGATGGAAACAAATTGGATGATCTTGTCTGCGTGAACCACACCTTGCCATCAAAAGTTTGAGAAGATGAGGACCATTGTTGACTGATTCATCTATGTTCCATAGAGGAAGCCAGCTAGTAATTGAAGTTGAGCTATATAAGATGGGTTTTCCTTTGTAACAAAGGAGGCTTAGGGCATCCCTCTTTCTGGGTAAGATGGGAAAATCTCATCAGATCACAGCAGGATATTTTGTTGCTTTGTGTTCCATTCGAATTAAATCATACAAGAAAGGGGGCAGGATCAACATTGATGGCCCGAGATCTCTTCTGGATCGAGCTAAAAGTGATTCTGGTTGATGCTTATGAAGATATGAATTTAAAGTTTAACGGTTGACTGCATTTTAGATTGTATTAGAATGTAAGATTCTTCCCTTATAGCATTCAATGCCATGTGCGATATATTGGTTTCAATCGGTTGTGTTATAACTCAGAATAACAGAAATGTGTTCAGTCTCCAGGAATTGAGATAACAGATATTTTTTAGGCCAATGGAAGCTCTTTTTTTTTTTGGGTCGTGTCTTTATTACTTTTTGCACTTTTCTGTGGTAAGTGCATCTTGGCACTTTAATAATGTCACTTAATTTTCTTGTATGGTAACAGCTAACTATATTATTTTCTTAGGAGTATCCTGGTAAATGAAATTCAACTTTTACCATCCTTGACCTGTTTCATCAAATGGTGTGTATCTTTTGACCAAAAAATGAAGGTAGGAGTTTGAAAATTTTAATTTTAGAAGCCAAAATAGGGCTTATTCGGTCAGAATATCAGGAATTCAGATGTAAATTGAATCACGAGCAACGACTTCGGTTACTGCAGCTGCACGGCTGTTTGATTCAATATTTGGTTGGCCCCAACTGTTTCGGTGAAGCATTTATTATATGTGTATTATTATCTTTATCTCTAACTATATATACCATCTCTCCCATACATAATGGAAAACTAACAAAAGTTCTTTCTCCTCGTGCAAACCGCGTTTCTTCTACTTCATGATATCAATAACGATGCTCGGTGGAGATCCCAATGATGGAGAACGTAGCATGAGTCCTGACCGCAAATTTAGATAATCGCCTACCATTGAGGTAATCGCCAACGTTTTAGAGACTCTGATCGACCCAATCGTAACTATTTTAGTACTCACAGCCGCAATTTTTTTCTTCTTGTCGCCGTGGGACACCAAAGAATGAAAAAAAGAAATAAAAACATGGTAGTTGCAGCTGCTGCTGCTGTTGATAGAGACTCTTACTGCTTCTCCTTTGAATGGCCCAATCGAGACCCGATCCTTGGCAAGGGTCCTGAACAAACTCTTCCCCTGCTCGAGCCGGAAACGGGACTCCGACTCCGACTCCTCCTATGACTCCACTAGAGGCCTCTATAAAACCACCCCTACAAGTATCCTCCTAAAAATATAAATTGCACAAAATCACTATTCACATATATATATATATATATGTGTGTGTGTGTGAATGTTTCTTTTTCCATACTTATTCATCAACGATATTTTAGTTATCTCAATTTTCAACCGTTAATTTATAAATAACATTAGATGATATTGATATATATACAAACCAAAAAAAAAGAAGAACATACATACAAAATAGATATTTTATGAGAGTATATGTGTAAATATTAATTTTAAAAATGTATTTATGTAAATTTAAATATATAAAAAATATACATGTAAAAATTCTAATTTTAAATAAACATATAATTCAGCGCATAACATATCAACTGGAGCACAAAATGTTTGCACAAGCGAAACCATGCTGTGTATAGTACAATTTCTAAGCAGCGTGGCAATTGATGGGAAAGGAGCTAAAGTGTTTAATTTTTTTTGGAAATTTTATTTAAATGGGCAAAGGATTTTTATCTTTTCTATTTTACCGTCTTCTAACTATCAAGATTATTTTTCGTGGGCACTCTAAATCCATGCAATTCAAATTGGCTTATTGCATTTAGCTTTAACAAATACTTAACCAATTCACAATTTGTAATGATACTGTTACTTTATTTTTGCAAGCATGTTAGACCAAGTCCTGTTGTCGATCAGTTTCTTAAAAGTCTAAGATGGAGACCAGCCATTGACTGAAGAAATATGTGCTCGTTGTAGTTGAACAATACCAAGCCCATCCACATTTTAGTCCAATAGCAGTGATGGTCACAATTTTCTTGGAGGAAGGTATATTTCGACATCCTGTATCCACGAGCCAAGACTCTGACCACGGTAGGTAAAATATCTAACTGCAATATAGTTGAAGCTCTAAAGGAGCTCTACAGGGTATCATATTCGCTTGTTATAAACGACGGCTTATCATTTAATATTTGAAAAATAATTTGTGTTTAGCAAGGCTACATTTTTATTTACCATGGTGGAACTATCCACATGGTAATTACTAAAAAAACCACGCATACGAAGAAAGATGAATGCTTCTTTGGTGGACCTTCTAGACCAACCAGCCACTTACTTATCACCCTAGTAAATATAAAAACTCAAATAAGATTTCTAGGATATACCAGATGAACAAGGATATTATTGATCTCAACTGATATTAAATAATTTAGATATGTATACCAAAGTATTGCTTGGTACGATATTATCATAACTATGATTTTATGTGTTGGTTGCGGTCTCTTGCAACTTAGAGATATCTTAATTGATGTATTTATGCCATTTTTTCTAATTATTGAGCTATATCAACCTATATCAATCTATACTCGAAAAAAAATGAGGATAGAAATCATGCTTAGTGCAATGCAGCAAGTTACGGCCACCGTTTAAACAATCATAGAATAAACATCTATAAATTAAAGCCATAAAAATGTTTAAAAGGAATGCAAAAAGATATTTATTGAAGAAAATATTGTGCACCAATATAGCCGTGGACCATGACTACTAGTGCTTGTGATGGTACACTGAGATACATACTTTATGAATAAGACTCATAGAAATCAACGGCTATGATTGATTGCATGCACGATGTCGGCAATAATTTCTGCATAAATTGGGGACCAGGAACGATACCTTCCATAGCAAAAACAGAAGCTCAAGTATAAAACTGGAAAGCAAGAATTCCAAGAAGGCGGACACCTAACACAAATAGAAACTCGAGAACGAAACCTACCCCGATACGGGTGAAAGGTTAACAACCATAGAGGTTAACAGCTAATAGGCCAAAGTCAAGCCACCCCAAAATTCCAATAAGTTCTTGATTGGGCCCCGATCCCTTCCAAACCACCGGTGGTAATTTGGGCCCACCAATCCCCCCTCGCCTTCTTCCACCACTCCCACCCGGTCAAAAGGTGGGAACGCCTCCTGGGGGTCTCAGATTCGTTTATCAGGCGCAAGAAAAGTAAGAAAAAGGATCCCCCCAGTGAGACCGACGCCTTTCTCTCTATCTCTCTCTAGGGTTTCTTGATCGCCACCCAAGGAATAGTACCCTTTTGCTCCACGAATTGGAGCTCGATCTCGACTAGGAAGGCGGAGTCATCGATTCCTCAGCTCTGATTCAGGGCGATTCGTCGTCTGGTAATCTTTCGGCTCCTTGTTCGCTTTCATTTGTATCCGTTTCTTGGGGTTTCATTTTAGTTTTGATTTCGATTATCCCCATCCAGCCATAGCTTTCCGTTTCATTGGCCGGTGATTGATCTGTTCTTTTTCTTGCCCTTCTGGGGTTTGGATTTCGTATCGAGGAGGAATTTCTTCGATTTTTTGATAGGTATGCCCGGTTTTTGCTTTCAAGTGGTTTGCACCGTTCGAATTTTGGGAAAATTTCCTGTAAAGATGCCGCCTTTGATGGGGTTTGGGATGTAATTTGGTAGAATTCTCGACGGAATGCGTCAATTTTCCTGACTTCGGTTGATCTAAATAGGACCCGCCGATGCGAACTTCATGTAGTTTATTTTCTTGGTCGCTCTTATTGTTTCCCTATCATATTTGTTATTAATATCAATGTTATTATTTTGAAAGGAATCGAGGATGGACGAGACTGGAAAGATGCAGAGCCACCTGTCGTCAGCTGCGGCTTTTGTGGAAGGGGGCATCCAAGATGCTTGCGACGACGCATGCAGCATCTGTCTTGAAGCCTTCTGCGAGAGTGATCCTTCAACAGTATGTGACCTCGGGGACTTTTTCTCGATTATGATAGTTTTCTTCTGTGATTACTCTTTTTTTCTTTTAATAATCTTCTATAAATTTTTCTTTTACTTAGAAATTTTCTGTTTCTGAACGTTCAGGTGACTAGCTGCAAGCACGAGTTCCATCTTCAGTGCATTCTCGAATGGTAATTCCATCGATACTATCGTTCATTTGATTCTTTAATTACATAAAGTGAGGTGAAGCACGTATTCTGTTGATATTGTTGGTTAGTTGAAATAGCCAGGGCATGGCATAAATAATTCTTTTGTTATCATGTCCCTTTTTTGAATGAAAAAGGTTTATCAGTCTCTTCTCGTCTTCATGGTTTCTACTTCACCTTTAAGGGGAAAAAACCAAAATATGTTACTTCATTTGTTGCTTATTGATCTCGTGTTAACTGCAATGTGAGTGATCGCTTGGTGTTGCGGTCATGATGGAACTTCCAGATTCTAGTGGAGTGGAAATTGCTGTAACCTTGTGCAGGATAGGTCATCTGTCCAACCATTTCTTTTGTCGAACGTCTGCTTGCTATCTTTTGTCCAACCATATCTTTTGTTGAACCATGACTGTTCTATGTGTCTACGATGATACCATGCTCTAGCATTGTTTTTCTCTTTTGTTTGACAAGCAGTGGTATGGCTTGGATCCAAATCATAAATGTCAGTTTGTTGGTTATTCTTTGCTGTTCTAATTTCAGAGTATGATATGTAGTCTTTTGGTTGTAGGTGCCAGAGAAGTTCTCAATGCCCTATGTGTTGGCAGCCTATCAGTTTGAAGGATCCCACCAGGTTCTTTCTGTTTAATGTAGATGTCTGAAATTTATTTTATTTGTTAGAATTATATGTTTGATCCATGTCCTTTATCATTCTGAATGACAGTCAAGAACTACTTGAAGCTGTGGAACGAGAAAGGAATGTTAGAGTTAACCAAACTCGAAATACTACCATTTTTCATCATCCAACACTTGGAGATTTTGAGTTGCAGCATGTGGGTAGTTGTATTTATTTAAGTTACCTTTTGCTCTTGTAGTTGTCTCAACTTTAGAAAAACAAAAATATAATACCATTGATTGGTCTAAGAAATTTTTTCTTAAATATTCAATGCAGTTACCTGTAGGTGGAAATGATGCTGAGCTGGAAGAGCGCATAATGCAGCACTTAGCTGCTGCTGCTGCAATGGGCAGAGCACATCACATTGCCAGAAGAGAAGGGCAGCGGGGTAGGTCGGGAGCTCATGGCCGCCCACAATTTCTTGTTTTCTCTGCACAGCCAAATACACCTGCCATTGGCTCTGCCTCTTCTGCCCCAAGAGGTGGAGAAAATGAACCTGCTCCTGCTATCATTGCTGCTAGTCCGTCAGCTTCCATTACTGTCACAGGAGATGAAGTCACATCCCAAACTCCACATGTGATCCCTGTTCAAGCTGATCAGGCTGCTGTCTTTACATCTAGCACTATTGCTACTGCCAACAGGTCTAGTCTTTCTAGCAGCAGGTGCATAGGGAAGCAGATATTGCTGTGCATTTTTGTATATCTAGTTTCTAACTTTTATTTTTATTTTTTTCATTTTATGAGTTGCACCTAATAACTGTTTTTAGCAGGAGTTCTGTTGGTCAGTCAACTCCAGTTAACCAGGATAGAGCAGGACCATCAGACTTTCAGTCCTTTTCAGAGTCTTTGAAATCACGTTTAAATGCTTTCTCAACAAGGTACCCTGAAAGTTTTTAGGCTGTTCTCAGATAAGCAATTTTAAAATGGTCAATACTTGATCCTGGACATCTCATTTGTTCTTTTTCTTCCACTCAGGTACAAAGAGTCCATCACAAAGAGTACTCGGGGATGGAAGGAGAAACTGTTTTCACGTAACACTTCCGTGGCAGATCTTGGGTCTGAAGTCAGGCGAGAAGTTAATGCTGGAATTGCTACCGTCTCACGCATGATGGAGCGCCTGGACACAAGAGAAAGTAGAAGAACATCTGGTGCTTCTGTGCAGCCCAACTCCAGTGATTGTTCAGTTAGAGAACCAAATAATGAAAATATTAGAGAGAATAATGCTAATGCTCTTCCAAATAATGGTAATGCATCAGCTTCTTGTGCTGCAACTTCAGGTTCAAACTAAGCTATGCTACATCCTCTAAAGATCTGGAAATTCTCTCAGCAGTCATTCTTGAAGGTATGCGCTTTTGATTTCAAGGTACATTTCATGGTCAGGAGCATATATATATTCCCCTGCCTTGACGTATAAATTAGATTGGACATGGAATGCGGCACTATGGTCTCTTCAATCTTTAATATAACCGTTCTGATTTCTAAGTGAATTCATATGAAAATTATGTATTTGCATGTTTGATATGTGTATATGGCTGACGGTATCAATGAAATATCTTCTTCTTCAATTGCTGGCTGTGCTTGGATGCAGGACAGCTAACCAGTAGTTATTTTTAATTCTGGGTAGCCCTTCTTGTTCATTTATTCCTGGGTTAATAACATCCCTTGTTTGGTTACTTGGATAAGCTTGAGAAAAAAAATGTAAGAGTAAGAGGTAGCAGAGAGAGGAGCTGGACAGTTGTCCATCAATTGATTGAGTTGTTTTGAATGATAATGGAATACATTTCTCAGTGGGTTCATACCTGTACTGGAAGTGGGCTATGGGTGGTGGTTATGAGAGAGGACTTGGTGATTTGTGATGCCACATGCAGATTTTGCACTTGGTCAAATGAAAGAAGCAGATTGAAGGAAAAAGACAGCACAAGTAACTGTTGAAATCAATTAAATAACAGTCTCAGATGTGCTACTTTGGCAGCTGAAATTGATTAATTGCATATAGTTGAATATTTAAGAAATTAGGGTCTGTATGAGTTCATATAGCATGAAAATTGGTGCCCCTCCTCTCTCTGCCAAGTTGGCAACATACTTGAAGATTCAGGAACTTAGGTGCTTTGTTAATTCACTAAGTCACAAAATTAGAGCAACTTAGTGGGTCTGCTCTTGTCTATCTGACTCTTTACTGCACTTGTTTGTTGCCCATTTTCCTTTGCCATGTTGTTACATTTACCTGGTGATAGCTGTGTTTCAGTTCTGTTATTGATTCAGGTTTTGGGGGTCTTAAGTTTTTCTTTGTTTTTCTCCCGTATATAAATGCTGGGGCTTTGATGGGTTCTTGGAAATGAAAACCTTTGTTTAAAACAAATTGTTAGCTTGAGTGTTTTTCTGTTTTTGGCTATTGACTGGAGCAAGGGACATAAATGGTTTGTTTGCTGCATCTGTCCCTCCTTCAGAGTTCAGAGAGAATTGAACTATGTTTGTATAAAACAAGTGGTCTCATATAGAATATGATATTTCTACTGGAACATAGTAACTAAATTGTACCCCAATTATGGGTGCTATTACTTATGACCTGTCAAGTAAAATTTTGAAATTATTACCTAAGCATTTTTTTTTTTACTATTTTAATTATTTATGCTTGCATTTCCAGATATATTTCTTTGTAATAAATGTACTGATCTAGCAAGTTAGACAAGGGCATATGTTCAACATATATTCAATTGATTTAAGGTAGAAAGACCTAACCTGCATTCTTCACTACTGTATTGAGTGTCTAACATTTTTTAAAATTATGATCTCATACAGTATTTTTAATGTATTCCATATGTAGCATTTTTTGCTGTGGATCTTTTTTTTGTTCCTTTTTCTTTAAAACCATGGGGATTTGCATTTTTTTTTTGTGTCATTATGGCTGTGATAAGTAATTCCTAATAGTCCATTAATTATGTTTATCCATTTTTTTCCCATGAAGAAATATGTTGCCTCCAACTCTAGTCTTTCTCGGCGCATTTCTGTTTGTCAGAACTCATGATAGTAAAAATGGCTAACTTGATGACCTACAGGTACTCACTTGTTCCTTCTTGAGTTCTCAACTTCAAACACTTTGTCCTTCAGCAACTAAGTCCATCACACTCCTTTCCAGGACTCTCTTATGCCTAACTCTATTCAACTTTCTAAAATTAGTTCTTAATTTGGTCATGTTTAACTTTTCTTTGCTTTTTCATTGTGTCAAATATAGTTGCCTTGTTGGTTTCTCGGCTTGCTATCTCATGGGAATTTAGCCAAATGCTTTGAGATTTTCCTTTTTCTCCTTTCATTGGATCTAATTCCTGCTTGGATGAGTCTGGTGAACACCATGGTACAACCACATGATCTTGTTTAAATGTGAGTTTCACTGGTAGTTGATGCAAATATCAAGACTGTAGCCACATTCGCTCTGCTTGATGACATCAACTTAGGCTTCGTGCGTGTGTAATATGGGTCATAATATTTGGTTTTTGACATGGCAAATTAATAGATAACTTTCAGTTTGAGAATACTGCAATATTGGATTTGATTACTTCCCAAAATAGGCTTCCTAGATAATGGCTTCTAGCCAAACTATACCACACTCCACCAATGACGATGAATGGTAATTGTATTCAAGATATTGTTCCTCTAGATTTGCTCACATGATCCTCTGCCACTTTACATTCAAAACCTTCCCTCTCCCTCTTCCTCCCCACTCATTTCGCTACAGGAATGAGAGAAGAGAAGAAAATTTCCTTTCGTTATAGGGTTTTGGTGCTCATTTTTATGTGGGTATTGGGTGCTATGGAGCCTTCTCTATGTGTACCCATGGAATTGGTGGTGATGCAAGTTGGAATGAGGTTAGCAATGGTATCCACAAGTTTAAAGAATAGGACGGTAGTGTTGTGCAACCTCTGCAAGATGCAAAGAGTTAACGCATTGACGTGCATCTCAGTTTCAAACTGCCCTCATTTTATGTCTAGGTGGTGGTAACATCTTTCTTTGGGTTCTGGTAGGAACACGACTGTAAGCTGCAAACATGAATTAGTTTCAAATTTTTTATTTCATGAGTCTTTTTTTCCTTTTTTTTTTTTGAAGGTGTTAGAAATGCGGAAAACTGAAAATTTGCCAAAAATATAGCATAACTTTAAGATAAAACAAATGCTAGAACTTTTGAAGTTTAAGATGTAAACATTCAATGTATGCATATACATATATGCATTATACGCATGCATGTAGTCACCCTCTTGCAAACTTGTATGCATGTGAACTTAGAAAACAAAACATGGATGTCCCAGGCCAGAACAATAATATGACAACTTGAATATTTTACAAGAAAAGTCATTCATACATTTCATATCTTGCCTGCTGGTTATGAGCCAGTCATGAATTATTCACTTAAAATTTGTGAATTGTTAATATGTAATTGTTCAATTTTATATGTTCATGTTTCCCTTGCACAGACGATGAATCTTTTATGATTATATGCATGGCTTTCTTCTTTGGAGAAGATTGTAAATTGTTTTAAGTTCCATCATATTTGTCTCCTTATCTTTGTTTGCAACACAGTCTAATTCATTGTAGCGCTCATTGGGCTGCTAGTGCTGGATCAATAAGGCCCCTTCATATTAAAGGGTTAAGATTTTGACTGAAACTGATCCACATTGGCTAAGACCAAACTGAAACCAGACCTTGGTTTTAGGTTTCAGTGAATCTGGTAGTTTCTGTCAGTTCGAGCTAAAACTGATTGGTTTCTATCAAAACTAGCCAAAGATTTTTTTTTTTTAAAAAAAAAAATCATTTGGGGCATATAGTAATATTTGGATTATTTTTTGTTTAGATTAGTACATCGGCTATATAATATTGATTTATAATATTTCCTTTCTCTTGAGTCAAAAGAGGAGGTAGATTATAAATTTAACCCTTGTCAGGCCACAGCCTCTGAAAAAACTCTTACTACAGTACTTTATGCAGACCATAGGAACAACTAGATAAAAAGACATTTCATAAAAATAATACTTTCAATACAAAATTAATAATAACATTTTAAAACCAAATATGTATGATAAATAACCATTTAACCTTTATAAAACTAGAAAAAACCCCAAATTTAATATATTTTTCAGTTCTAAAAATTAAGTGTGATGAGTTTTTTGAATAAGTAACCTTCAAGATGTAATTATATAGGTAATATAAAGTTGATAATGCAAAAGTACTAGTTTGCTTAATTTCACTTATATGCAGTATTAAATTAAACCTATGGTTGTGAAAATTGTAAAGTAAAGAATCTATGGTTGCTGTTTTTGCTATACATTCTGTTGATGAGAACCATGATTACTTTAAGAGGTTCCATAGCAAGTGGCTTCTAGGATTTATGGCAGGCGTATCCGGCTGTCACAAAGGAGAATGGTATAGGGTGGCTGCTAACGGTATCTGAAGTAGTGTACCTTTAAATTTGGTTGATGGTCCGTTAGGAGAATGGAGTGGTGATGGTGAGTCGGCTGCTAATAAGATAGGAAGTCTCCTGATCTCAAGTTGTTTAAAAGTTTTCTTTGGATGTGAACCCAAAAAATCTAGGCTAAGGTCTGTTTAGAGAAAAGAAACTCAACATAGTTTTTTAGCTAATTAGTGCATCCTATAACAATACTCGATGAAAAATGTGAAGACAAAGGGTTTGGGGTTGGGGTTATATGTTTTTGTATACTGATTGGTATTTTTTGACTGTGGTTTGTTTAATGTTAGATACACTCTCATTTCCCACTACTTAGAAAGGGATGAATTCAAGAATGGTGCTTGTGCATGTTCACTTCAAATGCATTAGGTCAGATGTGATCATCATTTATTACCTGTCCTAGGTCCATCCGGTGGGATGAAGGTCCACTTTTCTGCTCGGTTTATAATTTGTGCTTGATCTAAGGTTGAGGTGTTTTCTCAGAAAGAAGATTTAGGGTTGACGTGAGATTGAAAGGGGATGTGGCAAGGAAGGAACCAGTGAGCGAGGCATTGAAATCATTGATGAAAATTTAAACCCAAGAGATGAGGGTGGTTTGCAGTCCTTAGCACTCTAGCTGTAGCAGCAGCATGCATGGGCATGTATCAAGTGTATATATGGTAAGATGTTTCATTCTCTCGACTTTTAGGGGTTTTCAGAAAGTTTCAACAGATGGTACAGTTATTTACACTGTTATCCAGTCAAACAACCTGGAGTTGTGTTCTATTTTACCATCAAAATGATTGGAAAGATGCCAGTATGAGTATTCTGTTGTTGATTATGTTGTTACTGCAGACTCATTTCTGGGTTACCTCTATCGCGAGCGCGTGCAGGTGCAGGGAAATAGTGGTTTCCAAAATTTAGAGTGAGATGCTTTCTGTTTAAAAAAAAATTATTAAACATTGCAGGATCTTAAAAATTACTCGTACTACTAGAATTTCTTTTAACATTATAGATTTGAAACATGGCAAGACAATGAACTGTATGCTGAATCACTGATTGATTCACTAGAACTGTTTTTGGTGAAGGGCAAAAGCAAAATACCTGTTCTGAGATGAGGTGAAGCCGGTGTGCATGGGGTTGTGGCACCTTAGATAGAAAATTCCAGTTATGTTATGGGCAAAAGGTTCCTGTAACGTGCTGTCTGGCGTCAACCTTCAAGGTAGATTTCGGATTTAATATGCAATTGTTATGTTCTTTGGCACTTGATGGAGTTGATATCAAATGCATCACGACTCTGTTGCACCAAGATGACTAGGGCTAGTTATAATTTCCATTTTCTGGTTAATTATAATTTCCATTTCTCTTTCTCCTTCTGGTATTGGATGAGAGATTGAGGTGAGTGAAAATGAATTTGTGTATTTTGTGGTGAAAAATACACAAGTTTCGTGAGTTTTGTATGGCTATCTGTTTCTGGAGTTCTCCAAGTACTCATCATATCAACTCAGCCAAGTTGATTTTACCATGAAATTCTTTTTATTACCTACATGAGACCTTTTGGTGCGGTAATGCTGCCTCTCTAGGCAGAAGGTTAACCAATTAGGATGGTTTCGTGAGTGGAAAATTTCATGTCATAGATAAGATTGAACAAACTCGATTCACTAGTTGCACTTGACTAGAATGCTACATCAATTCTTCTCATCCGTCGGGTATAATTAATGGTTTTCTTTGCATACCGCATGCTTGATTCTAGTTGTCGGCTACAAGTTAATTTTGAGTTTTTATTTCTACCACAAGATAAAATGCTCGGTACATGTTTAAGCATTGTTGAAATATAATTTTTTTTTTTTTTTTTTTTTAACTAGAATTGTGGTCGTTCAGGTGGTAAAATTTCGATACAGCCATGAGATGGTGAGGTGGAGTAGACATCGTTGGATGATTTGTTTGCCTGTTTGGATAATGGAGTTGTATGAGGTTTTCAGTATCTGGGAGTCATGGAAAGGGAAGGACCAGAAGATTAAAACTAAATCCTTTTTCGGGACTTGAATGCATTTCCCCTTATCTAATTCAACTTTGTAAATCTGTTGATAGAAAAATCTATTGACATTAATAATGGTTATAATACACTGTTATTCTAAGACATATGCGGTGGTGGTTGCTACCGTCGTCGTCGTTTCAGGTGTAATATCATTTGCAGCTTATCTTTTCTCCGTTGAATTACTAGATGAGAGGATTTAACACTAGTTTATGTGGTCTGAGATCTTCGATCGATCGCAATGTATGGACGACGGTAAATTATGCCTGGAACAACAACCCTTCTAAACGAAACAACAATTTTTGAATGGTATTATTATGAATACCGGAGGCTCGAGGGAAGGCCGAGGGATGCTGAACCGTAGCAGGATCGGTAGCGCGTTACATGCCAAAATCTTGGAAGACACGGGAGAAAGTTCATCGGCGCACGGCTGTGCTGCAATTTAGCGAGGATGTTTTTATGACTTCGTAAAGCTAATAGTATGGTATTATGAATGATATCATATCGCGAAGTAAAAAGATAATATATATATATATATATATGGTAATTTAATTTATGTAGTTCCGTAATATTCTGACTATCATAATAAACAATGGTGACATTATGTACCAAATCGAGTTTATAAAATAAGCCTCTTAACCAAATAGCTTCTATCACTATAATATACTTTACTTCTGTAAGCTTTCTAACTAATAGCATATACATCAAGAGTAAATATATAATATATAATGAATTTTCTCCTATTAAGATCTATAAAATCAAAATCAATAAAATCATTCATATTGCTACTATATCTTTCGAACTCTAAGTAAATATTCGAAGTTCTTTGCAAGTATCTAAATATCCATTTCACTGTCTGCTAATGCTTTCGGAGGAAAAACCTGTTCTTTCGACGTAAGATCGTTCAAATCTAATTGGATCTAAAAAAATATTTTTAAAAAAAAATTAAAATTTTAATCAAATCTGAGATTTCTCGGATTTGATCATAGAGATCTGATATTAAAAGTTAAAAATAAAATTAAATTAGATTTAATTTTAAATATCTTATTTGGTAATCTAATTATTTTGCGATGATCCTGTTGATTACTGAGGTTCTGAAAGAAGCCACGCACGTATCTTGCCTCTATCGATATCCACTCGGGCAGAATCTGAACGTCTTCTTCTCGTGAATCTCTTTTCCAAAAATCAAATCTGGATATGATTTGAAAAGCCTACAAAATGACTTTTGAGGGCAACATATTCGTCTCATGAACATCATCGCATAGATGCTGAATCTTGTGCCAAAAATCTAGGACCTTCAACTCAGATTTGTGCCTAACTTTTTAGACATGTAGAAGAGAGAGAGAGAGGATAGAGAAGGCATAGATATCAGAGAGAAGGCTTCTTTGGGTGTGGAAAAAATAAATTACGTTGAGGCAATTTCATGAAAAGAGTTCTTATACAAGACATAGCACCATAAAGAGTCTCTTTTTGATCAAAAATCTTATTAATTCAACCATTGGGACTCTTGAACCTAATCTCCATGAAAAAAATCCTAGATCACATTTGGTTTTGATGCCAAAAATTCATTTGAAAGGTGGTGCCATGAAAGGATAAGGAAGAGTCCATGTGCGTCTAGGACTCTTTCCTTAAGAGTTTAATCCAAATCAAATTCTATCAAAACTTAGTTTAAGCATCTCCAAAAATTATGAAATTTTGCACACCCAAAGTATAACTCGTGCCCTATCACATATCAAAAAATTGGAGCAAAATAATTTTTAAAAAATTTTCTAAAATTTTTTGATCATATAACCCTCAATTCTCTCAATTGGGTCAACTATTGACCCTAGTCCAATTGCACTAAGAATAAATTTAATTTTCATAATTAATCTGATCTGAACTTATTCCAATCAGATGAAAATAAATTCATTCAAAATATAAGAATGAGTCAAATTAAATTTGACTTGGTTGTGACGAATCAGAAAGATTATAGAAGGAGAAAGTCAGGCTCAATCGTGTGCTAGCATGATTACCTTGAACCTGATTGGATCTAATCCAAATCAATCAAACTAGGTTAGCTCAATTGATGACATCCAAATCCAAACCTTTATTTGTGTGACTCAGTTAGGTTCAGTTCCGTATGGTAATGAGACATGTCATGATCTTCATCATCGACATCATTAAAATATCTTTCGATGGACCAGAACTTTTCTGATTTATACAATTAGAATGATCGATCATCAAAATTATTCTAATTACTTTCAAAATCCATCAGTGATACCTAGCAGTATATGGTGGTAATCCATCAAAACTGAAAGTAAATCTCTCGATGCAGCTACCTGTGTGATTGGGTTCTTTTATCTTGAGCCCCAACAAGATTAGGGTTAAGGTGAACTCGTCAAACCCAATATCCGTCATATGAATTAATCATTCGATTCGAGTTCTCTATGAAATCCTTATAGAAACTCTTTCTATCATCTTCACTCTGCCATGGCCATGGGCTTTTGGACTCGATTCTCATGATCATCATAGGGCTACTCCTCATCTACCAAGGTAAATAGATCCCTTATTGGTACAATCCAATTCCTACAATGAACGTACTATAGCCAACAAACACCTCAGGATTTCGAATGGCTAGGAGATCGAGTTATGGTATAATCAAACTACAATACCCTCAAGGTGAATTGTCGATGCACCTCAGGTTAAAGAACCAGATATACTACTGCAACATCGAGCCAATCATCGACGAGAAGGTAGACTTTCTTATGAATGCTCGAGGTGGTCACGCTCAGTGCCCTCATTCTCTAACGAGTACCTGTACTCTCACTCCGATGTTTCCATATCATAGATTCAAGACTCATCTACTCAAAAAAAGCGATCGTACATCAACCTTCCAGATCAATCACCATCTTCGTGATGATCCTACGGTCGGAAGCAGTTTATGAGTTAATTATGAAAATTCATGCCTTAAATTTTTAACTCTTTGAAAATATGAATTATCATTACCATTAACTCAAAGGATGTATCACATATACTTTAAATACACACTATGATAGAAAATAATTTTTTTTATTAATTTATAGTCAAAATTATAAAATTATCCTTAGAAGTGTATTACAACTGTTAGCCAATTTGACTTCTAGGGCACACATCTAACAAACTCCGACTTGATCTAAAGTCAATTGGCTATAAATCTAAGTTTCATCTTCTCAAGGTGGGCTTCAATCTTCTACTAGCCTAAAGGCTTCGTCAATGAGTCTGCCGCATTATCCGCGGAGTCGACTCTTTCGATCTCGACGTAACCCTTCTCGAGGTAATCATGGATGAGGTGGAATCGCCGCTCGATGTGGTTAGATTTTTGGTGAGACGTCGGCTCTTTAGCTAAGGCTATGGCACCATTGTTGTCGTAGTATAAGGGGACGGCATCTGATGGCATCACTTCGAGTTCTGTGGTGAACTTTTTATACTAGAATGCCTTCTTTGCAGCTTTCGATGTAGTGATGTACTCTGCTTTTATAGTGAAATCTGCTATTACAGTCTACTTGAAATTCTTCCAACTGACAGCACCATCATTACACACAAATAGACTACTAGATGTCGACTTTCGATCATCTATATTAGACATAAAATCTAAGTCTGTATAATCCTGGACCTGAAATTTTTCATTACCAAAAATCAAGAACATATCCTTAGTCCTTCTCAAGTACTTAAGGATATATTTCATAGAAGTCCAGTGCTCTTCATCTAGATTCGATTGATATCTACTCGTGACACTCACAGCATGGACGATATCAGATCGTGTATATAACATGGCATACATAAGACTCCCTATTGTCGAAGCATAAGGAATCTTGCTCATGCATTGAATTTCCTCAGGTGTGTTGGGACACATCTTCTTGGAGAGATGAATGCTGTCTAAAGGACACCAATCATCTCTTGGAGTTTTTCATGCTAAATCTCTTTAGTACCTCCTTTATGTACATCTTCTATGAGAGACCTAGCATCCTATTCGGTCTATCCTTATAGACCTTAATTTCTAGAATAAAGGATGCCTCTTCTAGGTCTTTTATAGAGAACTCTTTTGATAACCATATTAACTATGGTCAATGATGCGTGCTAATCTATAGCTATGGCAAGTGCACCAGTCGATCAAGTAATAAAGTAAGTGAGTAGAGTATCGTCCTTAGAGGATTGAAAAATAAGTACTGAAAAACTCTTTTTTATGCTTTATTTAGAAGACTGATTTATGAGAATTAAAAAAAATAGAATGAAATAAAGAAATAATTAAAAATTATAAGAAAATAGAGAGTGTATAATTTTTAGGGTTTTAAACTTAAGAGTAATAGGTTACTTAGGCAATCGGTTCACTAACTCAATCAATATAATATTCAGATTATTAAGTTAATTTTATTTCATGTGACGGTGGAGACTCCTAGATTATTCACTATTCTTTGTTCCAGACATAGCAAAACTATCAATATTTATTAACTATTCTTTGGTCCAGGTATAATTTAAATAAATATCGATGCATTAAGTTTTGTGAAATCCTCTAATTAAAATATGCTGCATCCAAAGCGCACTAAAATTTTCGCATGCATATGAATTCTAAATCGATTCATAATACCAAATATATAAATCAAGAAGTAATAACATAAACATATTTGGTCCATATCATCTATGTTCATCAGATCAATTAGAAGATAGTCAGTAATCTAAAAGCATTAAGATCAGATCTATATACTCCTCATGAATAAAATTTAAAATTAAAAATAAATCATATTGAATATTGTATCAAAAAAAGTGGCTACACCTTAGTCTTAGTAAAATAAAATTTAGTTCATGGTAACAAGATCAAAAATATCAAATAAAATAAAAAATATAAAAAAAATTAGACTATTTGTTCATTGAAATTGATCGTCCGTTGCTCTTGGTATGGAGAACTTGATGAAGAAGAAAGCCATTTCATGTACTGGTCTTCGAAAGAAGAAAAGAAGAAAAAAGAAAAATAACAAAAATAAAAGCTCTTTCTCTTCTCTTCCTAAACCCTCTCTTTGTTTCTCCCTATTTTTTTTTTATTTTCAACTCTTTATTTCCTATTCCTCAAGCTCTCTATACAGGTTCTCTACTTCGGTTCTCTACTTAGGTTCTTTGCTTTTTGATCGGTAGCAGGCTTTTTATAGCCTTAAGAGGAATATTTCTAGCAGGAATCCCATTAAAACTAAGTTTTAGACTCCTTAAACAAGTCAAATAAAGTCCTGAATAATTCTGGCCGTTAGATCAGCATCTAATGCATCAAAAACCACTCTAAAATCCTTTATAAAACCCAGTTACAGTCGGATCTAACAGCAGCCGTCCGATCATCTTCATGATAAAATCTGGACTGTTGGATCTCGTCCAAAGAAGCTCCTGTAGTTTAGTTAAAATCGATAACGCATCTCCACCATTGGATCTCAACCGGGAGCCACATCCATCGTTCGTCAGCGCACAGAAGTTGACCGTTCGATCAAAACTCAACTATCAGCAGTCGTCCGATCACACCTAATTCCCAGAATGCCCTTTGTAGACTGTGCATGAGCCCGATGTTGTGTAGACCGCCACTTCCTTCAGTCAATCGGGATGCACCGCTCTATGTAAAATTCTCGAAATGCCCTCGCCCTGATTATTGTAGCGGTCCACCCTGCACCACAATTTTTTTTTGACGTCAGCGCGATGTCAGTAGGGTGTCAGCGGGCCGATTTAGTGGGCGGTCGGTTCTATGGTCGGGCTGGTCTGGTTCTGAGCCAGTTCAGTCTGGACCAGACCGATCGATATTTAAATATTTTTTTATTTCCTTTGAAATTTAATTTCGGACTCATTTAAAGTCCGTTTTGCTTGAAACTTATTTCATCTGAACTAGAAAATAAGATCTTCATATTGGTAGCCTTCTTTCCTACATAAGATTAATAAAAATATTAATTTTTTAAAAATAAATTAATTTATTTTATGATTTAATATTTTTATTAGTGTATTTTTATCATTTGTCACACCCTCTAACTTAGTCATTGCTAGTCCCTTAGCATTGCTTTATTTAATACCATGTTTTAATAAGATCATCCATCATAAAGATAGAGCTGGGATTAAAGATAAAAAAGTTTAGAAAATACCACTAACTAGGCATTGAGCTTCAGAAGTAAATTTCACGGTCAATATAATTAAAAACTTTCTTAGAGTATATCAAAGATCTACAGTACTTGTATTTGTGATGACTAACTTTTCATTTTTTGGTGTTAATTTAAAGGATAAAAGTATCGTCTCTTATCACCTATTTTAGTTAATTTTCTATACATTTTCAATTTTAAACTCATGAATTAAGGTAGCTTTCACACGGCCTCATTTTTTTTTTTGTTTAATCTATGCTGAGCATCCTGGCCTTTCCTCCACCATTTTACATGAATCTCCATACTTGACCTAGGTGCAGAGATTCAGTTACTAAGCTTTGGGTAATCTACATATATTTTATCTTTTGTACTTTATTTTTAGGCAGATAACTCTTACCTTAAATTTAATTTTTTTTTATTAGAATGTATATTAATTATCAATTTTTAATGATAATTGAATCCTCAGTTGGCTTTATAATCAATACCTACTTTGCCTTGTTAGTGTGCATGTGCAATTCAAAATGCTAATAGTTTTTAGATGACCTAAGTAGGTTACTAAAAGTCTAACCAACTAATCTACTTCTTTAACTCGTTACATTCATTAGTAGATACTTCTGACTTTTATCACTTTTTCAGTCTATCTTGCTTAAAATTTTCTTCTTAACACATGGTCTAAAAGTTTTTTTTTCAAATTTTTTTTTCAATTTTTTTTTCTGCACCCCAACTTATTCTACATTATCTAAATAGAGAAAGAAAAATAAAGGGTATAATAAAGGACAGAAAGGAATATACTTGATTTGGTTCAGTCTGATTCTTTGAATCTTTGAAATTTGGCTTAAATTCTCATTAATTTTTCTCTATAAAATTGAAAAAATACACCAAAATAGTAAAAGAGCAACAATAAATTATTGAAAAATAAAAGAAAAGAAAAATGATCAAAACTAAAAAAAAAAGAAACAACCTATCTAGTAGTTCTGATTTATAGTCTTCACCTTGACTTTCTCAGAGTTCTGGGCTAAATCAATCCGGTGCCACTTCAATCGAAATACTTTCATGTTTAGCCGAACCCTCTTTCAATTGGACATTGCTAGCTTTCATAGTTTCAAACTTATTTTCTACAGAATTCTCATATACTGAATTATCGATAATATTAATTAAAAAATAAATTTAATTATCATCAGAATGTTTAGTATCTTTAAAAATATTAAAAATAAATTATTCATCTTGGATTCTAAGAATTAATTTTTTTTATTGAACATCTATTAAAGCTTCTTCAGTAGCTAAAAAAGATCTCCATAAGATTAGGGGTACATCATAATCTTCTTCCATATCAAGAATAATAAAATCAATAAAAAAATAAATCTGTTTATCTTTACCAAGACATCCTCCACTATACCTCTTGGATATTTGATGGATCTATTGGCTAATTAAAGAATAATAGTGGTAGGCTTCGGTTCTCCTAAACCTAGCTTCCTAAAAGTAGAAAAATGCATGAGATTAATACTTGCTCCTAAATCACATAAAATTTTATCAAAACTACAATCACCAATAATGCAAGGGATAGTAAGACTCTCTAGATCTTTTAGGTTTTTTGATAATTTATTTTGAAGTATTGCTGTGCATTCTTCATTCAAATTTATTCTCTCATGCTCCTTCAGCTTTTTCTTATTTGTTAGAATTTCTTTGAGAAACTTGGCATACCTGAGCATTTGAGTGATAGCATCTACAAAAAAATATTAATATATAAATTCTTTAAAATTTTAAAAAAATTAAAAAATTTCTTATCTGAATGTTATATTTATCTCTCTAGGAATGATAGTGGTGGCATATAGGGCTTCACATTTGGATCGACAAACTTTATACCTGAAAACCATCCATTTATTGGTTGTTTTGGTGACTGACGAATTTTAATTGATGGTTCCTTGTTTATAGTTGGCTCTTTAGTTTCTTTTTTCTGATGTGGCTCCTCCAGCTTTTTACCACTTCTTAGGGTGATAGCATTGACTTGCTCCCTTGGATTGGTCTCCTTGTTGCTAGGCAAGGATTCCTGAGGTCTCTCACAAATTATCTTAGCCATTTGATCTATTTGCATCCCCAAGTTTCGAATTGCTGCTGCTTGGTCCTGCCTAAGCTTGGCTTCTAAATTTTTTATAGTTGCTTCTTGGTTTTGCATGAATTTGACCATAAGCTCCTCCATATTGGACTTTTTTTCAGGTACTTGAAACCATGGGGGTGGCTGTTATGCTGCATTTTGATTGCTCCACGAGAAATTTGGATGCTGCCTCCACCCTTGATTGTATGTGTTGGAGTAGGAATTATTTTATTACGGTCTGAAAAAATTACCAACATAATTAGCTATATCAATATCTTTAGAAAAATGATTACCTATCTGACAGTTGCTTGTATCGTGTCCTCCTCCACACAGGTCACAAGTGATGCTCTGAACATGCATAGCTATTTTCTTCAAGTTGTTGACTTCGGCTCTAAGGGCTGCAATTTCAGCTAGTAAGATTAGCACGCAATCTACTCCCTACACAGCTACTGGTCTTCTCAGCATCATGCATTCTATTTGCCACTGATAGCTATTTGATACCATCTCATCGATCAGATCAAAGACTTCTTCCTCCATTTTTCGATTAATGGTTCCTCCTGCTGCTGCATCAATCATAGAACGATTAGTAGGAGATAAACCATTATAGAAAGTTTGTATCGGAAGTCATATGGATAGTTGATGATGTGGACATCTCTTCAGCAGTTTCTTAAAATGCTTCCAAGTCTCATATAGTGTCTCCATGTTCATCTGCATAAAAGAAGTGATATCGTTGCGCATCTTGACATTTTTGAAAGATGAAAAGTACTGGACTAAGAATTTTTAGACTAGGGCATCCCAAGTTATGATAGAACCTACAGGAAGAGAATGAAGCAAACTTTTAACTTTATCCCATAAAGAGAAAGAAAATAATCTTAATCTAATAGTATCATCCGACACCCTATTAATTTTAAAAGTATCACAAAGTTTAAGAAAATTAGAAATATGGGCATTCGGATCATCATGCACGTGTCCACTGAATTGGATAATTGATTGAATCATCTGAATCATCATCGATTTTATTTTGAAGTTATTTGCTTGTACAGGCAGTCTTTTGATGCTCAAAGCTGCATCGGCTATAGATCGTGTGATGTAATTATTTAATGGATGATGTGCCGCTCGAATAGCTTCTCGTTGTCCCTCGGTCACCATATCCAATCCCAAATTGATGTCGTTAGGATCTTTAGCTGCCATGTTCCTTTCTTATTGTATTCTTCTAATGGTCCTTTCAATTTCTGAATCTAAAGGTAGTAAGTCACTATATCGAGTACATGTCATTCACCGAACAAATCTAGAAATAAAATAAGAATAAAAATTAAAAATAAAATTCTAAAGTAAAGCTAGGATCAAAATTTTAATATTATTTTAGACATAATCCTCGATAACGGTGCTAAAATCTTGATGCGTGCTAATCTATAGCTATGGCAAGTGCACTAGTCGATCAAGTAATAAAGTAAGTGAGTAGAGTATCGTCCCTAGAGGATTGAAAAATAAGTACTGAAAAATTCTTTTCTATGCTTTATTTAGAAGATCGATTTATGAGAATTAAGAAAAATAGAATAAAATAAAAAATAATTAAAAATTATTATAAAATAGAGAGTGTATAATTTTTAGAATTTTAAACTTAAGAGCAATAGGTTATTTGGCAATCAGTTCACTAACTTAATCAATACAATATTTAGGTTATTAAGTTAATTTTATTTTCATGTGATGGTGGAGACTCCTAGATTATTCACTATCCTTTGGTCTAGACATAGCAAAACTATCAATATTAATTAACTATCCTTTGTCCAGGTATAATTTAAATAAATATCGATGTATTAAGTTTTGTGAAATTCTCTAATTAAAATATGCTGCATCCAAAGCGTACTAAAATTTCTGCATGCATATGAATTCTAAATCAATTCATAATATAAAATATATAAATCAAGAAGCAATAACATAGACATACTTGGTTCGTACCATCTAGGTTCATCAGATCAATTAGAAGATGGTCAATAATCTAAAAGCATTAAGATCAAATTTATATACTCCTCATGAATAAAATTTAAAATTAAAAATAAATCATACTGAATATTGTATCAAAAAGAGTGGCTATACCTTAGCCTTAGTAAAATAAAATTTAGTTCATAGTAACAAGATCAAAAATATCAAATAAAATAAAAAGTATGAAGAAATTAAACTGTTTGTTCGCTTAAATTGATCGTCCGTTGCTCTTAGTATGGAGAATTTGATGAAGAAGAAAGTCGCTTCGTATACCAATCTTCGAAAGAAGAAAAGAAGAGGAAAGAAAAATAACAAAAATAAAAGCTCTTTCTCTTCTCTTTCTAAACCCTCTCTCTATTTCTTCCTGTTTTCTTTTTATTTTCAACTCTCTGTTTCCTGTTCCTTAGGTTCTCTGTACAGGTTCTCTACTTCGGTTCTCTACTTAGGTTCTCTGCTTTTTGATCGGCAGCAGGCTTTTTATAGCCTTAAGAGGAAGATTTCTAGTAGGAATCCCCTTAAAACTAGGTTTTAGACTCCTTAAACAAGTCAAATAAAGCCCTGAATAATTCTGGCCATTAGATCAGCATCCAACGCATCAAAAACCACTCTAAAATCCTTTATAAAATTCAATTACAGTCAGATCTAACAACAGCCATCCGATCATCTTGATGATGAAATCTAGACCATCGGATCTCACCCAAAGAAGCTCCTATAGCTTAGTTAAAATCGGTAACGCATCTCCACCGTTTGATCTTGATCGGGAGCCGCATCCACCGTCCATCGGTGCACAGAAGTTGACCATTCAATCAAAACCCAACTGTCTACAGTCGTCTGATCACGCCTAATTCCCAGAATGCCCTTTGTAGACCATGCACGAGCTCGACGTTGTGTAGACCGCCACTTTCTTCAGCCAATCGGAATGCGCCGCTCTATGTAAAATTTTTGTAATACCCTCGCCCTGGTTTCTATAGCGGTCCACCATGTGCCGCGATTTTTTTTTGATGTCAGCATGACATTAGTAGGGCATCAACGGGCCGATTTAGTGGGCGATCGGTTCTATGGTCAGACCAGTCTAATTCTGAGCTGATTCGGTCTGGATCGATCCGACCAGCATTTAAATATTTTTTTATTTATTTTTTTTGAAATTTAATTTTGGGCTCATTTAAAGTTTGTTTTGCTTGAAACCTGTTTCATCTGAACCAGAAAAATAAGATCTTCATATTGGTGGTCTTCTTTCCTGCATAAGATTAATAAAAATATTAATTTTTAAAAAATAAATTAATTTATTTTATAATTTAATACTTTTATTAGTGTATTTTTATCATTTATCAGTCAACATGGGAATATCATTTCTAATAAGGAGGATGTCATCCACGTACAGTATAAGAAAGATAACAGCGCTTCCACTGATCTTTTTGAATACACACGATTTTTTCTCATTCTTGATGAATCCAAATGATTTGATCACATCATTGAAATGAGCATTTCAGCTCCGAGATGCTTGCTTAAGTCCATAGATGGATCTTTACAGCTTGCAGACCTTGTGATCAGCATCACTAGATGTGAAATCTAGCGACCGTTCTATATAGATATCTTCGTCAAGATATCCATTTAAGAAGATCATTTTCACGTCCATCTGCCATATTTCATAATCAAAATAGGCTACAACAGCAAGCAATGTGCGGATGAATTTTAGCATGGCTACTGGTGAGAAGGTATCCTGATAGTCAATGCCTTCATGCTAACTATATCCTTTCGCCACTAACCTAGCCTTGAATGTCTTCACATTCTCATCTGCACCTATCTTTTTCTTGTGATCCATTTACATCCAATAGGTACTATACCTTCAGATGGATCTACCAAGGTCCAGACTTAGTTCGAGTGCATTGAGTCAATTTCTGACTTCATTGCATCTAACCATTTCTCGGAGTCAATATCTAATATCGTCTCATCATAGGTTTTGGGATCATCACCATGAACCTCATTTCTCATGAGAAATATTTTCTCTATGTTCTCTAAAATAGTACCTAAGTATCTTTCAAGAGGACGAAAAATTCTTTCTGATCTATGAGGTAGAGGAGGTAGTGATTGGACTAGCTCAATCTGATTGGATTTCATAGGATCCTCAGCTCATTGCTCTTGGGAGACTTTCTCCTCGAGCCTAATCTGCCTTCCGATGCCACCATCTTAAATAAACTATTTTTCAAGAAAGATGGCATGTCGACTCACAATCACATTGTGGTCTTCGAAAATATAGAAATAATATTCTAATGACTCTTTAGGATATCCTATGAACCGAGCTCTAAAGGACCTATACTCTAACTTGTCCGCCTATTTCTCTTGACATGAGTCAGATAATCCCAAATTCTGAGGTGACTCAGACTTGATTTCTTACCATGTCATATCTCATATGGTGTGGTAGGAATGATTTTAGAGAAAATCCTATTCAGTAAATATATAGCGGTCATTGGACTATATCCTCAAAAAAACTCAAAAAGGTTCATGAAGCTCATCATAGATCGGACCATATCTAATAAGATTCGATTTTTTCATTCTGAAACTCCATTGAGTTGAGGTGTTTCAGGTGGATTCCATTGAAAGACTATGCCATTTTGCTTAAGATAGTCTAAAAATTTTTGACTAAGGTATTCACCTCCTCAATCTGATTGAAGAACCTTAATGGATTTTTTAGTTTGTTTTTCTACTTTATGTCTGAATTTTTTGAACTTTTCAAAAGCTTCAGATTTATGTCGCATCAAATACACATACCCATATTGAGATAAATCATTGATAAAGATGATGAAGTAGACATAGTTACCTTTAGTCGGCACATCAAATAGGCCGCACACATCAGTATGTACTAGGACAAGTAGGTCTGTGGCCCTTTTTTCATGTCCTACAAAAGAAAGCTTGGTTATTTTGCCATGAAGGCATGATTCATAGATCGGATATATCTCGAAAGTCAATGGACTGAATAACCTGAATTTTTTCAATTTGTTAATCATGTCTTCCGCTATATGACCTAGCCTAAGGTGCCATAAATACCTATTGTTTAGACTATCCCTAGGTCATTTTGATCCTATGGCATTCACATTTTGCTCGATATTGAAAATAGAAACATCAATATATAACTGATAAAGACTATTTATAAGGTAACTACTTGCAATTTTATTTCTTTCATAAAGAATATTACAATAGTCCTTAAGAAAATTAATTGCATAGCCTTTCTGTGCTAAACATAAAATAGAAATCAAATTTCTGCTTGCTATAGGTACATAAAAATAGTCTCTAAGAACTAAATTTAATCCTAATGGTAATCATAGAGGATAGATTTTCACGACCACTGCAGCAATTTTTGCTCCATTTTCGACGCGTAAGATCATCTCACCATCCCTTAGCCTCCTGCTATCTTCAAGATCCTGTATAGAAGTGCATAAGTGAGCACTAGAACCAAAGTCAAGCACCCAACTGGATGCAAAAGAAATCGTAAGATTAAATTTTATAATGAGCATACCTCCAAAAAGATCTGCCTCCTTTTTATTCTTCAGACTGGCCAGGTACAATGGGTAGTTCCGCTTTCAATGACCGTCTGTGTTGCAATAAAAATATTTTTCTTTATCAACGATCTTTTTTTTTGGCTCTGCCTTCTTCTTCTTTCCACCATCTACCTTCTTCTTCTTTATGGACTTCTTCTTCTTTCCAAAAGACTTTCTCTTGGAAGAAGTCTGCTCCAAAGCAAATACTGAGCCTCTAGAATCTTTCATAGAAAGTTTAGCAGTAACCAGCATATTCATAAGTTCTATCAGAGTATTTTGTAGTTTATGTATATGGTAGTTCATGATGAACTGCCCATACGCATCAGTCAAGGATTGCAGAATTATATCAATCTATAAATCCTTGTCCAACTTGACACCGAGCTTCTCAAGCTCTTCTAAGTCCTTGATCATCATCAAACAATGATCTTGGACCGACTGTCCATCATGCATTTGAGTTTTAAAAAATCTTCTAATGACTTGATATTTAGCTGCATGACTTTATTCACCAAACAATTCTTGCAGGTGAGCTAACATTTGGCAGCTAGTCTTAATATCTTTATGTTGGTGCTGGAGCTCATCAGACATCGAGCCTAACATGTAATACCTTGCTTTATTATCATCATTCGTCCACTTCTCTAGAGACGCTCTCTGATCAATGGATGGATGGACTAATAAAGTAGGAGAATTTTGTTCCAACACATGAGTCAACTTCTCAAAATTCAAAATAATTTTAAAGTTTTGGAGCCAATCCTTAAAGTTGGGTTCAGTTAGTCTATGGGTGTCCAGGATACGGGCTAGTCGATTGGATGCAAACATTTTTCTATAAAGAGTCAAAATTTTTAATTAGATTTTATAATTAGACTTAATTAATTTATTTAAAAATTTTATTTTCAAATAAATTAGACTCCTGCTATTTTTTTGGATCCCTACACTTTCTGGGTAGAGATGCAAAAATCTTCACGATCAATTTATTTCTAGTGGATGGTGCGGTCCCACCGACTGGCTCACCACCTCTCTAATAGTTATTGATGATGGATCAATCGATGAGTGGACAACTCTTATCCAATGATTCTCTAATCATGGTGCACCTAATCTTGATCTCTAATTCATGAATCTCATCGTATCCGAAATATTGATCTACTCCTTAGTTAAGTCAGACCCATCATTTACATGAATTGGATTCCTGATTGGGTTCCTCATCGTATCTAAAATATTAAGCCCAAACCATCCTCCAATCCATAGCATCTAATGCCTAATAGATGTGGTTGCATTTTTTTGGTGCAACTGAGTCACTGTAACCAGCCAAGAACAATCAATCCCGAAAAAGGCCCGCACATCTACGATGGTGGAAGACCAATTAACTTAATCTTTTTTTAGGAAGATTCAATTTAGATCTCTTAGACTTGACTCAGTCATAACGGTTATGACAAACCTAGTGGCATGGGTTAGCTCAAACTGTTAGCCACCTCAAATCAGAACTGGGTTGACACAAATGGCCAGATAAGTGAGATCAGTGGAAGGGATATGCCATTAACTCGATAAGAATGCATTCAGATCGAGTAGCTCCCAATTAAAATCAATCGATCGTATCTGCCAAACTTATCTTAGATACCAAATTATCAAACCAGAACTAATCGAGTTAGCCTATAATCCAAGCTCAAACTACGAAGCCAAATTAGGTCTTAATTGGATCGATCACATATGGCTGTGAGTTGACCTTGATCTAGACTTACAACTATTGGGCTGGTCAATTCTAAGCACTATTGATTCTACTTAACCAACTCTTGATTCGATTTGATCAATTGCTAGATCTAATTGAGCTACCCAAGTCCGAACCTAATTTTATGAAAATATCTTAGATCTAAAAATTTTTAATTTTAGACCTAATTAGTTTCATAATCTTAATTCTCAATTAAGTTTGGGTTCATAAATAAAAAAAATATACCAAAATCCTAGAGTTTCAAGATCTAAGATTTTGCAGAAAAATAAGTTCTGATTTTTTATTAAGGATGAACGCGCAACATCCCTACATGCCATAAGAACACCCCATTGAATGAAAGAAGAGAGCTTTTAAATTCTATTTTGTTCTTATGATCAGACGGCCAAGAAGAACGTCTTAATCAAAAATATAATTGAAACTACAAAACTAGTTAGATCTAGATCATATATCACGTATATAATTAATAATCTAACTAATACATGCTTTGCATACATCTCATGTATCATCACTAAATTAAACATACATATTTTTCAGATCTAAAATATTATATATAATATCTGAAAAATAAATTTAAATTTGATCATATTAAAATAAAATTATTCTAGATAATTTATAGAACTATTCTACAACTAGTCTAAACATGCATTTTTTCATATCATATATGAATAAATCAAAAATTAAAAATTTTATTTTTTATATTTTAGATCTGATTACAATAATTATAATATTAAAAAAATAAAAATTAAATAGATCTAAAATTATATAATCAAATTAACAATATGATTATACTAGACTACACATAGAATTATTCTATTCCAAGTCTAGTCATGCATCTCATACATATTAGATCTAAATGATTTAATTTTAATTTTTTGATTTTAGATCTAATCACATCTGATGTAACATCTGAAACTTTTTAATATCAGAATAAAAATAAAAATAAAATCATATCTAAAATAGATCTGAAGAACTGCAATCTGACTCTGATACCAGTTGAAGAAAAAATATGTTTTTCCGACACAGGATCGTTTAGATCTGATTGGATCTGAAGAAATATTTTTTTAAAAAAATTTTAAAATCCTAATAAGATCTGAGACTTTTCAGATTTGATCATAGAGATCTGATATTAAAAGCTAAAAATAAAATTAAATTAGATTTAATTTTAAGTACCTGATTTGGTAATCTAATTATCCTGCGATGATCCTATTGATTTCTGAGGTTCTGAAAAGAGCCACACACGTGTCTGACCTCTATCAGTATTCACTTAGGTAGGATCTGAACATCTTCTCTTCATGCATCTTTCCTCCAAAAATCAGATCTGGATCTGATTTGAAAAGCCTTTAAAATGACTTCTGAGGGTAGCCTATTCATCTCACGAATACCATCACGTAGATGCTGAATCTTGTGCCAAAAACTTTGGACTTTTAACTCAGATTTGTGCCTAACTTTTTAGGCATGTAGAAGAGAGGGAGTGAGAGGATAGAAGGGGTGTGGATATTAGAGGGAAGGCTCCTTTGGGTGTGGAAAAAATAAATTACGTTGAGGTAATTTCATGAGAAAAGTTCTTATACAAGATATAGCACCACAAAGAGTCCTTTTTTGATCAAAAACCTTATTAATTCAACCATTGGGACTCTTGAACCTGATCTCCACAAAAAACCTCAGATCCCATCTAGTTTTGATGCCAAAAATCCATCTGAAAAGTGGCGGCATGAAAGGATAAGGAAGAGTCCATGTGTGTTCAGGACTCTTCTCTTAAGAGTTTGATCCAAATCAAACTCTATCAAAACCCATTCTAGGCACCTCTAAAAATCATAAAATTTTGCACACCCAAAGTATAACTCGTTCTTTATCACATATCCAAAAAATTAGAGCAAAATAATTTCTAAAAAATTTTTTAAAATTCTTTGATCATGTGACCCTCAATTCTCTTAATTGGGTCCACTATTGATCCTAGTCCAATTACACTAGAAAGAAATTTAATTTTCATAATTAATCTGATCTTGACTTATTTCAGTCAAATGAAAATAAATTCATTTAAGATATAAGAATGAGTCAAATCAAATTTGACTCAGTTACGATGAATTAGAAAGATTACAGAAGGAGAAAATTAGGCTCAATCATGTGCTAGCACGATTACCTTAAATCTGATTGGATCTAATCCAAATCAATCGAACTAGATTAGCTCAATTGATGACGTCCAAATCCAAATCCTTGTTTGTGTAATCCAGTTAGATTTAATTCCGTATGATAAT
This sequence comes from Cocos nucifera, assembly GCA_006176705.1. Classification (NCBI taxonomy): domain Eukaryota; kingdom Viridiplantae; phylum Streptophyta; class Magnoliopsida; order Arecales; family Arecaceae; genus Cocos; species Cocos nucifera. The sequence continues at coordinate 1,168,897 of QRFJ01000468.1, read as the reverse complement.
GAGACATGTCATGATCTCCATCATCGACATCATCGAAACATCTTTCGATAGACTAGAACTTTTCTGATTCATACAATTAAAATGATCGATCATCAAAATTATTCTAATTACTTTCAAAATCCACCAATGATACCTAGCAGTATATGGTGGCAATCCACTAGAACTAAAAGTGAACCTCTTAGTGAAGCTACCTATGTGATTGTGTTCTTCTATCTTGAGTTCCGATAGGATTAGGGTTAAGGTGAACTCATCAAACCCAATATCCATCATATGAATTAATCATTCGATTCGAGTCCTCTGTGAAATCCTTATAGAAACTCTTTCTATCATCTTCACTCTGCCATGGCTATGGGCTTATGGACTCGATTCTCATGATCATCATAGGGCTACTCCTCATCTACCAAGGTAGATAGATCTCTTATTGGTACAATCCAATTTCTATAATGAACGTACTATAGCCAACATACACCTCAGAATTCTGAATGGCTAGAAGATCGAGTTATGGTATAGTTAAACTATAACATCCTCACAGTGAATTGCCGATGCACCTCAGGTCAAAGAACCAGATACATTACTGCAACATCGAGCAAGTCATCGACGAGAAGGTAGACTTTCTTATGAATGCTCAAGGTGGTCACGCTTAGTGCCCTCGTTCTCTAACGAGTATCTATATTCTCACTCTGGTATCTCCATACCATAGACTCAAGACTCATCTACTCAAAGAAAGCGATCGTACACCAACCTTTCGGATCAATCACCATCCTCGTGATGATCCTACGGTCGAAAGTAGTTTATGAATTAATTATGAAAATTCATATCTTAAAATTCATGTCTTAAATTTTTAACTCTTTGAAAATATGAATTGTCATTACCATTAACTCAAAGGATGTATCACATATACTTTAAATACACACTATGATAAAAAATAATTTTTTTATTAATTTATAGTCAAAATTATAAAATTGCCCTTAGAAGTGTATTATAAGTGTTAGCCAATCTGGCTTCTATGGCATACATCTAACAGCTTTTTACCAAGATTAGACATATACTTACTAACAATATTGATTGCATACGAAATATCTGAGCAAGTATAAATCATGGCATACATAAGACTACCAACAACACTAGAGTAAGGAATGCAAGACATTTGATCTCTCTCATCATCTAATTGTGGAGATAAATTAGCTGAAAGTCTAAAATGGGCAACAAGTGGTGTATTATCTGGTTTGGCATTCTTCATATTGAAATGCTCCAAAACTTTCTTAATGTACTTCTTTTGAGTTAAATGAAGTAATCTCACCTTTCGGTCTCACTGAATCTCCATACCAAAAATTTTTCTGGCTACTTATATATCTTTCATACCAAACTCACTGCTAAGCTATAATTTTAACCTATTAATCTTAGATATGTCCTTAGCAGCAATAAATATATCATCGACATATTATAGTAAGTAGATAAAGAATCCATCAACAAGCCTTTTAAAGTATATACAATTGTCATATTTACTCCTAAAAAAACCACAACCCACTATGAAAGAATTAAATCACTTATATCATTATCGAGAAGACTATTTTAATCCTTATAGCGATTCTTTGAGCAAACATACACGATCCTCCATGCCTTCAATAACAAAGCTTTCAAGCTGATTCATGTAAATGGTTTATTCAAGTTTCCTATATAAGAAGGCTATCTTAACATCAAGCTATTCTAACTTCAAATTATGCATGGCAACTAAGGAGAGTAATACACGAATAGAGCTGTGCTTGACAACTGGAGAGAAGACATCATTAAAATTAATACCAGCAATCTGACTATAGTCTTTAGCTTTCAAACATGCTTTATATCTAGCATCTTCTACTCTAGAGATACCTTCTTTCTTCTTGAAAACCCACTTGCAATCGACAATCTTCTTTCATTCAAGTGGTTTCACCAAGTTCCAAGTATTATTCTTATACAGAGACTCAATCTCTTCATGCATGGCCACTAACCACTTAGCAAAATCAACATCAGAAATTGCTTTGAATATGTAGAGGGCGCACTAATGTCACCTGTCTCTTGAGCTACAAACAAAGTATAAGCAATAAAATCAGCATGCTAGACTGTGCAACATGGCCATACCTGACGGGTGGCTTTATCTTTCTTTTCTGTCTATGCTTAGCAATACAGTAAGGCTCATCTTATTATGAAATCTACTTTGAATTAACTTTTAGCATCTATTCTGAATTAAACTCAGAAGTAAAATCCTGTAAAGAATTAGAATCAAGTGCTCCCAACTCCACGTGATTAATATTACCTTTAATCTGTGTAGATTCAGAGCTAATAGTATTCTCTTATCCAGGATTAATCATAGCATACTGATCAAAAATAATATCTCTACTAATGATAAATTTTGATGACTTAAAATCAGGACACCATAATCTAAACCCTTTCACCCTAGATGCATAGCCAAGAAAAATATATTTTTTAGCTCTAGGCTCTAACTTTCCTTCATCAACATGAGCATATGCAGGATAATCAAATGCTCTCAAATTAGAATAACTAGGAGGGTTACCGGACCATATCTCTTCAAGAGTCTTGAACTCAATAGCTGAAGCAGAAGATTTGTTCATCAAATAGCATGCGGTGGAGACTGCTTTTATCCAAAATTGTCTAGATAAACCAGCATTCAAAAGCATGTATCATGCTTTTTTTCAATAAAATTCTATTTATGCGTTCAGCTACTCCATTCTGCTGTGACATGTACCTCACAATCTTATATCTCATAATGCATTCATTCTTACAGTATTCATCAAACTCTGAAGAACAAAATTCTGGCCCATTATTAGTTTTGAGTCGCTTAATCTTTTTTTTATTTTGCTTTTCTATCATCATCTTTCACTATTTGAAGTTTTTAAACACTTCATCCTTGTGCTTTAGTATGAACACCCAAGTCTTCCTAGAGTAATCATTAATAAAAGTCAACATATATCAAGCACCACCTATGGAAGGAACACGTGAAGACCCCCAGAGGTTAGAGTGAATGTAGTCTAAAGTAACTTTTGTTCTATGAACTTCTATACTGAAGCTAACTTTCTTCTACTTTCTAAGAATACAATACTCACAGAAATCCATCTTCTCTGCACTTTGACCACAAAGGAGATCTTTCTTACTTAAAAAGAGTAGTCCTCTCTCACCCATATGACCAAGTCTCATATGCTATAGCTTAGTAATCTCTAAGTCAGACATGGAAGATGTGGAGACTGCAATTGAATCTATAACAGTAGCACCCTGCAAGACATATAAATTTGGAAATAGTCTCTTTGTTCTCATAGAAACTAAGGCACATCTACTAACCTTCGTGACTCTACCTTTAGATGAATACTTATACCCTTTAGTATCAAGAGTATCCAAGAAAAATAGATTTTTTTTCATCTCAGGAGCATGCCGAACATCTGTCAAAGTCCTTACCACACCATCATGCATCCTAATTTGAACATATAGAAAGAACAAGTCAAATCGATGAACCAATTATTTCTGAAATAAGTCACTGATTGGTTGGAGCAGCAAGAAGTCTATTATTTTATTCCATATTTTTTAATTTATAACATTCAGATTTAATATGTTCATTTTTCTTACAGTAATGATAAGTCATATTTTTATTTCTTGACTTAGACCTATATTTTTGGCTGCTGTGACTTGAACCTCTATCATTGGACCTTCTTCTAGCAACTAAAGCATCATCTTATCCTTTGGTAACGAGCGAAAATGAGTGCCATCGTGAGCTTAGGAGATTCCAAATCGCATCGGAAAAAGAGGTGGTCATGCGACTCCGGATGCAAATAGCGGAGCAAACAGCTCTTCGGTGGCGGCCACGCTCGCTTCCAACACATTTGCTAGCCTTGCAGAATTAAAGAACGATCTTGGAGGGGAGTGGTATGGACCATAAATTCTTGGCTCATCGGCGATGGTCGCCATCCAAGCATAGAAAGTGGTAGTAAGAGTTCGCAGAGAAGAATGAGTCGATCGGATTTCCAACTCCAACTCCAAGAGTCGAATCATGCATTTCCATTGAAAAGTCGTGGGCTAGCTGGAGCAATTATGCGGACACCGTCCGACCCTTTCACAATGGGACAGGGGGCTGCATCATTAGATCGCGCAATGGTGGATGAACGAAAGAGCCCAGAGTAACCGGAAATCCATGCATGATGCGACCTTAACAGTTAGATGTTACGATTATTCTTACATATTAAAAAAAAAAAATCCGAACCGTCTGCAATAATAATGGAAGTGTTATCGGCAGTTATCGCCCGAGCAAGATTAGGAATTGAGTTTCTCATCGATACAGGCCTAGCCAGGGTTTTGCTGGATTTTTTTTCTTTATTGCTTTTTTTTTGGGGGGGGGGGCGGGGGCGGGGGGGGTCCATGCCGCAATGTAAATTATCCACGCACCGGAGCATTGATTTGTCGAAAAGCAAGGAAGAAAGTTACGAGAAACTTTTGTAACGAGCCAAAACTACGTGTTAAGTTCTGCTTGGATCCTCGACCACCATCGCGGATAAAACCAACTCATGCAGTCGTCCTTCTCAAGCCCCTCTAGAGAATTCTTGGCCAGCTAATTAATTCGCTGCTCCAAGATCAACATCAGTTCTCTGCTATATTTATATATTCAATTGTTTTGCATGCAGTCGACCAAAATCCCATCCCATCCATTTGTCATCTAATGCGTAGTCTTCGATCGTTAAACCCATATGACGAGTGTCACGTTGAAGGCAAAAAAAATAAAAATAAATTTCCCCGCATGGGACTGATCACATGGTTAGCGGAAGATATGGTCAGAAAATCTCTTATTTAATTAAAAAAAAATTTATAAAAAAAATATATATTTATAAAAATAATTTTTTTTTTATATTTAATGAAAACAAAAGAAAATTCATATGGAATATGAACTCTTTGCTTTCTCACGGATAAAAATTGAAATTTATTTTCAAAAATATCTTTAAATTTATAAATAGAATAGGATAAAATATTATATTAAATATGTAATAGATATTTTATATTTTTTAAAAAAAAATAGTTTTTTTTTTTTCATGATCAATCAATCAAACATGTTAGATCTACTTTTTTTTTTTTTTTAGGCATTATATCCTCATAAATTAATTTTTTTTAAATTATAATTTAAAAAATATAAATTAAATAAATTATATATATTTTATGAATCTAGATTTCAATATTTGAATCAACACAGAATCTTTGAAAGCTCGATCCTTAATCATAAATTTAGTAAAATAAATTTTAATATATTTTACATCCCATTTAATTTGTTATCGTAGGAGCATCTTCCTTAAATCCTAAAAGTGTAACATGCATGCCCTCCAAATTAATCTTGAAATTTCTGCCGTTATCGAAAACAAAATAAAACAAAACAAAGAAATTCCTGCTGCTCTACCCATGCCTGATCGATAATGATCAAAACAGTACCAAGGAGAACAAATCCCATGTGTTTTACCATCAATCCAATCCAAACACAATAAACAATTATCCAAACAACCCAGGAAGAGAAAACAGCCCACGACGGAATAAAAGAAGAGAGAACATTATTATGCTTTAGAGTACCATGCTCCTATTATCATTAAATTAAATATAATTATATATATTTTTATATGCAGTAGTAAACGAAAGACATCTTCAAACCAAATTCATTTCTTTTTCTTAATGCACTTAAACAAGGAAACCGCACCATAAACTTCCATCGTCATCGTCATCATATCATTATAGCTCCCAACAAAAATATTTTTTTTTAATAATGAAATCAAATCTCCCTTCGCTTCGAAAGCTGAAGCCCGACGACGGTTAGAAAGATCCCACATTTGTCCTCTTTCCCCTGGTCCCCTTTACCACGGACGCGGAGAAAGGGTCAGACTTTTATCACCACCTCCTCCCTCTGGGACGGGCTGCGCCAGAACCCCGCGCTGTAGAACAGGGCCCACATCTCCTTCTCGAGTTCCGACAGCTCCGGCGACGGCGACGGCGACCTGCTAGGCCACGCGTCGTCCCCCCTGGCCAAGAGCAGGAGGTGCCCGCCGTGAATGCTGAAATCGTCGTCGTCGTCCATGGCGCCCACTTTCGACCCGGAATTCTTCCTGGCGGCGGCGCCGATGATGACGCCGCGCTTCCTCCGCCGGCGCAGTGCCCGGCGGAGGAGCCCCGCCGGGAACTTCACCGTCGCCACCACGACGAGGTTGAGGAGGCCGCAGGGGCAGCAGCACCAGATGGCCGCGCACTCGGCCGCCGTGGCGCCGGCCGCTTCCGCGAACCGGTCTGCGGGCTTCACCGGCTCCTTGGGGATGAGCGGCTGCCGGCGGCCGAGGGACGGGGAGGGGGTGACGGCAAAGGAGGCCGGGAAAGGGGTCGCCGATGCCGAGGACATCGGCGTCGGCATGTTGGAGGGCAGGGACCCTTGGGCGACCAGCTTCGGCTCCATCGCTTCCTCTCTCTTTGATCGCAGTACCACGATGAACCCAAGATCCCTCGGTCGAACTAAAATCTCACCTTTTTCCGCCTCCTCGACCAAAAAATTTCCCGCCTTTTCCCGCCTCCTCGATCAAAACTCCCACCTTTTCCCCTTTTTTCAACCTCTTCTTCGAGAATCGAAGCGCTAGAAGCGGTTTCTCAGAGGATCTCGGAGGCGGGCGGGAAAAGGCGGAGGTCAGAGGAAGGAGGCCTCCATTTCTTTTCTATCTCCGAAGCCCGACAAGGATCGGGCGATTCCGGGCGACGGCGAAGAGGAGGACGGCGGTTGTTCGCGTGGTCCGGGGCACCGTCGTTTAAGGATCTCGAAATCGGTTTAGAAATGGCGAAAGATAGAAAACTGAAAACGCCTAAAAATAGCAGAGAGAGAGAGAGGCGGCCATGGGGAGCGGAAATTAGACGGCATGTACGATGGGGTGGAATGGAATTATGCAGTCAGAGGTGAATAAGATAGGCCTGCAGTGTGGTTCACGTGTGGGCGACGAATGCCTGGGAGGATCATATTATTGGTCCACGTCGATCGTACCATTGACAACGACCGATATTCTCCGGTAACAGACCCATTAGACAAACCGTTTTACCGATACAACAGATCCGTAGCAGTTATTTGCCGAAATTGATCGATGACTCGACTTAGGTAATAACAATTTCTGTTCCCAATAAAAGGAGGAAACCAGCGGTTATTTGCTCAACTTTGTTCAGATTTGCATGCAGCACATAATTGCTATTTTCTCAATAAGCATTCCTCTAGCGGGAACGAGAAAACAACAGTTATTTGCCGTTTCATCTGCGGATTATTTTTAAAAAATAAAATAATAATCTTTATAATAGGGATTGTTGGTCATCATGACGGAAATAAAGAGATAATAAAAAATTGACGGTGGCCATTTGAATCAGATGTTATTTTCTGAATCAACTCCCTTATTTGAATCCATGGATAAATATATAGGTTAAATATCAAATAATGGTTATCCCATACAATTGACAATTAGCAAATGATGGCCGATTTCATTTTTTTTAAATAAAAAAATAATGGCTTTATAGAGGACCAGCCATCCGGCCTCGACGTTCTCTTATTTTGGGTCATAACCAAAGATGCACCTAAGATTCGATACCCACCACTCAAAGGGAAGCCAAAGTTTGGGACTATACCAACCTCACCTGACCTCTAACTCGAACATATGCCAATCCCGAGGTTAGGACTATACCAACGAGAAGCTTTAGATCATTATAGAAGGAAGGATTGCTCCGAAGAAGTCTTCTAAAATCTTGGCTAGTTTTCTTTAGTTATGAACACATGAGCTAATATCATGTAATTAATGCCGGTAACCCATAATCCTCACCATCATGGATACTGATTCTACGCTTTCATCATCGAATTTAGGTGTAATGCACGACTACCTCCCTCCATATAAATGGGGTACAGGGAACTCTCAAATAAGTTGTTCCTTAGGAGAATAAATTCACTCTCTCACACTCTTTTTTTTCTATTATTTTCAAGCTTCAGCTAAGCATCGAAGGGTTCTTCATCGAAGAATCTCCGATGAGTGTAGATTTTATTTTCAGATTGCCTAAAAAGATTGTCCTTGGATAATCACCAAGCTCCAAGTCAGTATGAGACCGACGCCATCCATCTACTTCGATCCAGAGACTTGCAACAATAGTATCCTATATATTAAGATAGATAATTACCTTCATAATACTATAGCAACTGTGCTAACAACTTTCTAGGTATTTCATTATATTAAGTATATAATTTCAAAGAACGACATGTTATTATAACCCAAATTGTATTGTAATATAGATGAGAGTAACAACTCTTATATAGCATTTTCATCATTCATCTAAAACAAAATTTTAAATGACTCCATGACAATTTGTAATCATACCATACGACAAAAATACTTCAAGCACATGATGTTGTTAATTCATCTACCGTTATTTTTTCCTCTAGAAAATCCTCTAGATGTTGGTAGTTGTATAAAAGTTTGATGAAATTCACATAATCTGGCATACCAAGTCATCTTTAACCAGCCTGTTTGAATTCCACATGCAGCGGCATTTTATTGTACCAGAGGGGACATGGTTTCGTGCTGGAGCACGGACATATTCATGGAGGGACCGAAACCGTTACAGCGGACGTTGCTTGGTTAACTGGGACCTGGGTTTGCAGTTACTCTGTCCTGCGGGACAGCAGAAACCCAGGAGGTGGAAAAAGGAAAGACGTTACGGAAGCAAACCCTCCAACCTTTTTCAAGTAAACGCGGCGCGCCAATGAGCCGTAATACAGAAACACCCACCGCCACGACACCCACTCTCTCACCCTTCTACAAACTATGACACGTGTGGAGTCTGATGTGGGTTCCACATACGTACCAGTGAAGGGGTGCGGACTTGCGTGATCGTAGATGGTGGTCCGATTTTTGTCCTCATGGCCAAGCCGAGTTTAGTTGACCGGGTTACGGGCGCTGAGCTGGAAGCGGCTCCCGACACGTCAGATTTTATGCGACCGGATGGCCGACATCCTTTTGTCCTGACGTGCCTCTCCGTCGCACGTGCGGACCCTTCGCCTTCATCTTGGAACGGGGGAAACGGATTCTAGAATACTGGGAAACGGCGCTGGTCCGGAGTAAAGTGTGGGTAAGAGTATGACCGCATTCAGAACAACGGCTTTTCCAGTGGTAATTACGATTGCCGTGAGCAAACCCTTCTCTCCGGTTTACTAAAGAAGCGTTTAGTTAGTCATTAAAAAAAAAAAAAAAAAATTAAAAATTTTTAAAAAATAAAAAATAAAAAAATAATATTTAATAATATTATAAAAAATAAAAAAATTAAAATTAAAAAAATTAAATAATTATTTTATATATAAAATAAAAATTTTTATTTTTTACTTTTTTTTACTTTCGTATAATTATTTTTTGCTTTACAGTTGCCAAACATTTCTTTTATTTTTTTATTTTTATATAATTATAAAAATTAAAAAATTAAAAAGTGTAACAAACGGATCATAATGATGCGTTTGGTTATATCTTTTGATTTTTAATTTTTAGATATATTTGATTAGCCATTAAATTAATTTTATTTTTAAAAATAAAAAATAAAAGATAACATTTGATAACATTATTAAAAATTAAAAATTAAAATAATTATTTTATATATAAAATAAAAAGATTTTGCTTCTTACTTTTTACTTTGCATATATCAACGATGCTTTTTACTTTTTTACTTTTACTCAATAGCAAAAATAAATAATAAAAAATTATTTTTTAAAAATTAAAAATCAAAAAAATATAATGAAATATATTAATTTTTTAAAATTATTTTTTTTATTTTTTTTAAAATTTTTGCTATTGAGCAAAAGAAAAAGAAGCAAAAGGCATGTTTGGTAACTACATTGCTACAAAGTAAAAAAATATTTATATATTTTTATTTTGCATATAAAATAATTATTTTAATTTTTTTTAATTTTTAATTTTTTATTTTTAATGATGTTACCAAATATATTTTTTTAAAATTTTATTTTTAAAAAATTAAAAAAGAAAAATTAATGGCTAATCAAATGCATCCTAAATTTTAATCTTTGGTAGAAAAATAACATGTCTTTTTGAATGGAACTAGGTGGTTGTGGTTAAAGAATAAGTGGAGGGTGGGATAACTCTGGCACCGCTGAAGAAATATGCTTATTCCTCCTGGTAACATGGTTTGATGCTTGGTTAAGTGAGGAAAGTGGACTGAGAGAATAAGCCGCATTTAATATCACTTTTCAGTGTTTATGAATCAGATGAGGACAAAACAGTAATTAAAGGATACGAGCAGAATATATTCTGCACTATAAGTCTATTTCATCAATTTGGTGGAATAAGCATTGTATATCCTCTGCCATGGTATAAGCCCTAAATTATTGGTGCTTGGTAAGAATATGGGGGATATCTCCCCACTTATTTCGTAATCAAACGCCACCTTAGAGATTTTGATATATCCCTCCCCAAATATTTTTAATTACATGGAATCATGGTACACAAGTAAAAAGAAACATTCACATGAAGAGAAGATTACCTTAGGTTGTCCGAAGACATAGAATCAGTTATTTGCTCGCATTTGCCGACCAATTTTTTTTTCTTCTCATCAATTAAGAAGGTGAAGGAACATTTTAATTAAGATATTAGAGTTCGCATATACTCCATGCTTGCATTCCTAAGAATGATTTAGTATCAAATACATTTCCTTTTGTCGAAGAATTTAAGAGATACCTTAAAAGTATCGATCGTGTATCTCATTGCAAAGCTATTGAAGTAAACATTTTTTCAGCGTCCAAAAGAAGGTAAAAAAACATAACAGATTGCATGGATGCAAGCTTACAATCTTCCCTTCCAATATCAATATAAGACTGCTTGATACCCTCCAGGAATTCTAATGGCGTTGTCCATGAAGAGCCACAGTGGGCATTGTGGAAACAAAGCTCGACCTAATTCTTTTGAAGGAAGATGATGATGTAGATTTGAAACGAAATAAGTTTATTAGAATATGAATGCGTTAAGCTTTTTATTAACATCAACCCAAAAACTGCGTAGGAGACCATGTTTAAGAGCAAGAGGGAAACTGTACTAGATGGCCAAGTTAATCTAAGCCATCAATTGCAAGCAAAAGTTCATCGATACGGCATGTTGGCAAAATCATGCTCATCTAGATGTCACGGGTTGGGCCTTTCATCGAATACTTGGCAGCAAAAATTCTTATTGCACCGCACGTGCAATTCAATCACCACAAAGCCGTAGTGCACGCTGAGATCAGCAAGAGGGTGGTGGGCATTGTCGAAGATAATGACCCTGAAGACGACGAGGAGGAGAGCTCAAATATATTGGCCCCACAGTTTTGATCAAACCGCCCCCCCGAAAAAAAAAAAAGAGAAGGGAATCAATTAGAAGCATGCATGACGAGAAGATATGGGAAATAATAAATTAGATACATGCTACGGATAATGCTGAATCTTTTTAAATGGGAATAATATAGCTCACGTAAAGTTTATTTAGACAGAGACAATTACTGACTTTAGAGCTAAGCAAATAACCGAAATCCAAAAAAAACTCAGCCAATCCAATTTGATAAACATCAATTTCGATTGGTTGAAAGATTTGGATTGTGATTCATAAAAAATTTCATTAATTATCGAATTTGATTCTTATATTTATAATATGTATGAAATCGAATTCGATGGATCAATATAGTATTTTTAATATTTAGATTGTTTAAAAATTAAAAATTAATAATTATGATATATTATATATTGACTTATAAATATTATAAAATTATTATATTCAAATTTTTAAATAAATTGAATGGTGTATTGGTTTGTAATATTTAAAATTAACATTGGATCAATATTGAAGCCAAACCGATATAATCCATCTGAACCTGCTATAAATTGTTAATTTCGATTTCAAATAGTTTATATATGATAAATGGTCGATAGTGAATTAGATTTTCTTCGATTCAATTGGATTCGACCAAGTTAAATTTTTTCTCTCAATCCGATCTGATTCTATCCATCCTCAGCTCTAACTGATTCTATGTGAATACAATGGAGGAAATGTTATTTCATATAAGAGTCAAAAAAAAAAAAAATAATATGGCTACAAGATCTAATACAGACAACTAGTTTCACCACCTTCCAAGACCTTTCATAAGATGAGAATAATAATTGTCGGATTAAGCCTAAGCCATTACTCACCTAATATCAATCTCCTGCCTCTTGGACAAGGGATGAGGTGTTTCACTTCAAAATGGCATCGGCCCTCGTAGACTCTGTATGATACGAAAGATGGATGGAAGAGAAAGAATGGATAGAAAAGAGGATGGATGGATAAAAATGATTTTCTTTTCTGTTTGATATAAAAAAAATAAAAGAAAGGAAGGATGGTATTTATATAATATTTTTACTAAACTATTCTTTGAAAAAATAAATATTACTATTATCAATTTATTATATTAATTTATATTAAATAAGTAAATAATATATAAACTTATAATCATTATAATCTATAATTATATAAAAATTATATAAATATTTAATTTTAGTTTAGTTTAATTTAATAAATAATTTTATAATTAAATTATTAATAAATTAATTATATAATAACTAGTTGATTTATAATTTAATTTAATAATTAATTTTATTAATAATATAAATGACTACTTAATTTATAATTTGATTTAACAACTAATTAATACTATATAAATAATTAATTAAAAATAGTAAATAAAAATAAAAAAAATTGAAGATAATTTTAGTTATTTAATTATAATTATCAAAATCATGTACTAAAATTAAAATAATTAGTAATAAAATTTAATAGTATATGATTAATAGTATATATAAAAATAATATAAATAAAAAAGTAAAAAAATATTATAGTTTTGTCAAAAAAATTAATAAATGATAATTTTGTCAATGCAAAAATCCATCCATCCTACTTTGCATCCTCCCAAATTGGAAGGATGCCAAGGATACCAATTGATGGACCAGAATGGATGAAAATCCTACTTTTTTATCCATTCTTCCTACAATTTTTTGAATAAAATAATGGATGGAGGCTATCTATCCTTCCAACCTCATCCATCCTCCCTAATATAGGGATAATGTCTTGGTTCACAGGCTTAGTCTATCCAGGAGCCTAGGTTCCACCATGGTGGAGTCAAGATTGTCACCGAATCATTTAGGCTGTATTGATAGAGATTAGAAGGTGTTTGGTTCATAGCTAGAATCGAAATCTGAATAGAAATTAGAATTAATTAAAATCGAAATCGGAATGGCTAAATTTTCTAAAGTATTTAATTTATGATTGAAATTGGAATCGAAATACAAATTTGAATCCTTAGGGAAGAGTAGGGATTAAGTTTGGATTAGACCATTTCCATTTCTCTCCAAAATCGAAATCAAAATAGGACTCCTTCTAACTAAGCAATTGGAATTTGAGTCATCTATTCCTATTCTAATTTCAGATCCCAACTCTTCCTAACCAAATACCCCTAGATATGCTTTCAAAGTGGGATCATATCCTTCCAAATGCCAAAATAGGATAGAAAATAAGGCCCTGTGCCATTTAGTATCCATTCTTGTAGGTAAAAAAATTATCTAAAAATCTATATTATTTTAAATAAATATTTTTTGAATAATATTTTAATAAAAAATAATTTATCTATATTATTTTATGCATGAGAAAGTATTCTAACATCTATTATCCATGTTCTTTTGTATTACTACTTTCTTGAATAAGTTGTTAAAATTTATCCATATTTTTCATAATATTCTTATATTTTTTAGATTTGAAGAAAATAGATAACTGGGTTATTAAGCATTGAACAATGAGAGTATTGAAAATGATGATGGCACATTTTAGATATAAAATTAAATATCTATTTTACCGTTTGATAGAAAAATGATTTAACCATCCAAGTAGGATCTTTTTTATTTTATTGATAAATACTATCCATAGAAAAGTAACTTATCCATCTTGAAAAATTTAAAAATTTGGATAAATTGATCAATAAAAAAAGTAACTAACTTTTTCATAATATTTACCTACAAAAGATTTAGCCTTTGAGGGCTTGTTCTTTTATGGGTGAATATCATTGGAAAGTTGATATATTTTTTTATTGACCAACTTACTCATATTCTCATATTTTTCAAGATTAGAAAGTTATTTTTTCTTGGATAGCATTTATCAATGAAATCAAAAAAAAATTTATCCATCTACGGAGTAGCTAAATTATTTTTCCATCAGCCAATAAAGTTGGCATTTAATTTTATACCTAAAATATCTCAACCTTATTTTCAATATTCTCCTAATAACTCAGTCCTCATTCGTTTTCTTCAAATCTAAAAAACATAAGAGGTATCATAAAAAATATGAATAAATTTTAAAAATTTATTCAAAAAATAATAATAATATAAAAGAACATGGATAACAAATTTCAGAGCAACTTTTTCATGCATAAAAAAATATAATAGATAAATTATTTTTCTATCTAAATATTATTTAAAAATTATTTATTTAAAAAAATATAAATTTTTAAATATATTTTTTATCGGCAAAAGAATGGATCCCGAGGGTAAGTAGATATCCCGCCATGTGCTAAATATATTATGTGGGGTATAAGCGGGCCTGCAGGTGTTTATTCGACTGTTTTGACTGGTTTGGTGGAATAGACTCATACTTTGGAAGGAGGGAAGCTCTCTCTACCGGTCATTTTAATTCTCACATCCAACAAGCTCTCGAAAAGCGGGATAGCAATTTGATAGGCTTTGTTCTCTCCACTTTCCCGTGTACTTAACCAGCTGATACCAAATGCCAAAAAGATCCTAATCCGCGGAAAAAGCCAACAGTATAAGGGATTATTTCTATCTCTTTTAAAATTTATTTTGCAATAGTGCTACCTTAATTTTCTCTCTGTGTGATACTCTTTCTTTTAAATGTAATGTTTATACAGCTAAATAGAAACGGGTAGGAGTTAGCGTGCCTCCAATCAAGCCAAATTTAGAAGTTTAGGAAGTCATCTATTTCCTCCTCATCTAATCTCAATCTTAAACTAGCAATGATTATATTAAATTCAGATAATCTGATTGCAAGAAGTTAAATTGAAGGAATCTGGTCACGAATTATGATTACCATTCTTTTCCATTTTACAAGAAAGGGATGCATATTTCATCAACAACAAAAAAGGAATACAATTTCCCGTGCAATGGTTTTGGCTGCAAGCCATCCATTGTGAAATTTTTTTTTTTTTTTAAAAAAAAGAGATTGATTAACGATGGCGATATTTTCCTACTCTAATTCATGAGTTGTAGAGACGTGGACGAATGCTTGATTGGTGTCTTCGAGTGACGGCTTCTATACTCCTTGTTATTTGATGATGGTTCAATTACATCAGGAGCAAATCTAACCTTTTTCTTTGCACCCTTTTGCTCACCACCTATTAAATAGAAAACAATATGTTAGAAAATTGATGGCCAACTATTAGAAAACAGCTAAATTCAAATTCCCGTTTAGGTTTACATGAATAATATACAGAGCAATATGTGACATGTCTAGTTTTACATGAAATATATAGAATGTTTTCAGATAAGG